>OZ024828.1:51079783-51169707 GCA_964016985.1 Anodontia alba | reverse complement strand
CCGAGTGATGCTCATTTGGCGTGCTTGCCAGTGTTGTTTGCATGTCGTTGTTTGACACTGTCAATTTGTCTCGTTGTAATCACGTCAAATTCCTCATAAAATTTTACCTCATCCCTCCCCCGCCTTCGATTTGCTTTGCCCTTTTTGCTACATGAAGTGATTAATTGGTACAGTACAGTCGACTCTCATTATCTCGAATTCCAAGGGACTCTCTGAAATACTTCGAGATATCCGTACCTCGACATATCAGATTTGCAGAATTAAGGAAAAAATAATTCAAACAACCACATTTAACAAATATAAATGTAACTGGACTCTTGAAGTTAGAGACATATTGAAAATATTGACGAAAAGAGGAGAAATTGCTCCTTAGGAGCAATTTCTCCTCTTTTCCTCAATATGTTTTACCTGTTGTAAGATTTTGATGTTTAAGCAGGGACAAGATTTTCACTTCGAGATAAGCAGTTATTCGAGATAAGCGAGGTCGAGATAAGGAGAGTCAACTGTATTTGTTTGAAATTTGAATGAATGCAGCATGTATCTTGTCTATGTGTTTTTATGTAAAACCTCACACGTAATTTGTAAAACATTTTGATTTGCCCTTTTTACTACATGAAGTGGTTAATTGGTGAATTTTGAATGAATGCAGCATGTGTTTTGTCTGTGTGTTTACATGTAAAACCTCACACTTAATTTGTGAAATATTTTGGTTATAAAATCAGAACAAAAAGAGCCAGTTTTACAAGCACATAAGATAAGTTCTTAAGTTGAAAGCTTAAACTTAAACCTGCTGGTTATTGATAAAAGCAAACAGTATGTTAAAGGATTTTTTTTTTGTTATTTACTAAAAAGTGACTTGACATTTCATAAAATAGTCCCCTAATTTGAATGTTAAATGTCGAGTCATATGTTCTGTGGAAACAATTCGAGTGAACTGCCAAGTATTATTTTCAGTGCAAAGAATAAAATGAAATGAAATACAACAAAACAAATAATTGAGCAAGCGAATGACAAAACCTACAAAAATGGCATGTGCGCCCAGCGAAGACTCAGATCAGCCTGGGCATCCGCCCAGTCTGATCAGAGTCTTCGCTGTCCGCATAAAGAAAGCTTGGGTCCTTAGCTACCAATTGAGTGCACGGCGAAAACTGATCAAACTGGGCAGATGCCCAGGCTGATCCTTTGCTGGGCGCTCATGCTATTTTGTAGGTTTTGTCATGCGCTCGCTCATTATAAGTGCGTCCAACGGCCGAACCGCTAGGCGGTTCGGCGTGAAGACACACTACTATAGACTACCTATGTGACCAGTGATGTGTGACCAAAATGTGATGGTCCAACAAACGCTTGGGTGGTTCGGTGCTTATCCTGAAAACCAATAAGCGTTCCGTGATTTGGCAAAGACTATTGACACGGCGGCCGTGCCGATAATAGCAACAAAACAGCCAATAACGCCAAGTATTCCAGTTGCAAGGGGTTGAATCACGAGACTTATGACGTCAGCCTACAAAATTTGCGATCGCGGCCATTTTGAATTTTGTCTCCACTTCGAATTTTATTTCTATCCATTCTCCGTCTATTTACAAGCTAAGCCTGATTCGTTTTGTGCATAAGGTACACTTTGATGTAGATATTTTAGAAAACACATAGATTTTACGCTCTTTTCGCGTGATAATCTTAAAAAAAAAAAAACATCGACACGGGTAAGCGAACGACAGTACATGTATATTGTCGTTGTACCTGTCATTGGCATACACTTGTTTTCGGTATTCAGAAAGCATGGCCCCCCCGCCAATCGGGGCCCGCGAAATAGATGAGCTGCCTAAAGCGTCCATGGCAGAGCTGCTAGTAACTAAGCAGGACCCGAATTCATGTGATCGGGTCGGGTAAAAGTCCCACAAATTTGGAGGCAATGTCTCTTATCTACTGAAATATTGTTGACTTGGACGTTATATGGCAATTCATGCAGTGGATTAGAAGTCAAGCGTAGTCTGAAATCAAATTCGATTCAGTTACAGCTGACCAACCCACCTATGAAGTATGTGATGATAATTTGGACGCACTGATATAGGTAGCACCTATCGAATTCATATTTACTAAATACCACATGATGAGTTAGCCTACAAAGTGCAAAAGCATGAAGTCACGTGATGTTAAATGATCCGTATCAAGCGGACTCACGCCCTCGTGCAATTTCAAACATGCAAAGCTAGCTAATCCTGTATATCAACACCGTCTCATCTCTGTCTATGCTGTCAACTGATACGTTCTTCTGTACACAATGATTATGTAAGCAAATGGCAAATGTCTGCTCAGAGTAACAAAAATAGTTTGTTATCTCTTGGCCTGTTGAGTAAAACATTTAGCAGATGGTGTTTTGAAAAAAAAAATTCTTCTTTTTATCTAGAAGATACTGGTAGGATTTCGCATTTCACCATGTTCATGCAAATCGTCTCCAAAGGAAATATCAAAGTCTATTTCTGGGAAAAAACAAGACAAATATCATCAATTTGTTGTTTGTTGAGTTGGCCTAGAGTTGCAGAAAATATATATTATTAAATTACTACATGGTTTAATAGTTTAGTGCAATAATATTATATTGCTTATACAGTCGACTCTCGTTATCTCGAAGTCCAAGGGACTCTCATAAATACTTCGAGATATTCGTACCTCGACATATCAGATTTGCAAAATTAAAAAAAAAAAAAAAAAATAAATAAATAAGTAAATAAATCGAACAACCACATTTCAAAATGAATATGTAATTTGACTCTTAAAGTTAGAGATATATTGAAAATATTGAGGAGAAGAGGAGAAATTGCTCCTTAGGAGCAATTTCTCCTTTTTTCCACAATATTTTGTTACCTGTGGTTAAGTTTCCATATTAAAACAAAGACCAGATTTTTACTTCGAGATAAACGGTTATTCAAGATAAGCGAGGTCGAGATAACGGGAGTCCACAGTATAATTATGAAAGAAATGGGTTGTACCATAGCTTCTCTCAACATTATTTACGGGGCGTCCCCAAACATATGATAATACAATGTTTCTGGTAATAGCAAATACGGTTTATACTTGCCCAGCAGACACACAATGACGTTGAATCAACATTGAATCGACGTCGTGTCAATGTTGTGTGCCTGCTGGAAACTACAAACAGCTTTAATAAAACTGAATTACAACGATTTGAACTCGTACAATAAGAATACTAAAAATCTTGAAGGTTGCCTTTGGCAACAAAGAACACACAATAGAATGAAAATAGGAGACTGGGTTTTATTAAGTCTTTTCATATGCAGCAATGTAGTGTTTGAGGCTGTAAACGGACCCTAGCACCGATTTAAGCAGTATTCGATTTTCAAAATAACAAGAATAGGCTCAATAATCCCAAAGAAAATGAAAATACAAGTATAAGCTTTCACAAAAAGCTTGGTCTACGTTTCGCACACAATAAATGTTAAAGCGGATTTTAATAGCATTGGGTTCTTTACATGCATATCTTCGGCTAACTTCCAAAAGGGGGAATTGGAGAGGTCTAAATGATATATCGTCTAAACGAGAATGACCCGAGGTCACATAAGAATGTGATATTACAGCTAAATTCACATCGCTTTAGGCTTACCTCATCAAAAATTGAATGTGGTTATAAGAATTTGTATCAATTTTTGTCAGGCTGTCCCGGAATGTTTTAAATTGCGCTTAGCATGCAGTACCAATGCATTCATCTAGTTTAAGTGAAATTGCCAAGTTGAATGTACATTCTTTAAACTTTGATAAAGCGCTACATGTAATCTTTTAGAATAGTCGACCTTCGTTATCTTGACCTCGCTTATCTCGAATAACCGCTTATATCGAAGTGAAATTCTGGTACCTGTTTTAACATGGAAATCTAAGAACAGGTAACAAAATATTGTGGAAAAGAGGAGAAAATGCTCCTAATGAGCAATTTCTCCTCTTTTCCACATTATTTTCTATTTATTTCTAGCTTCAGGAGTCAAATTACATATTCATTTGTTAAGTGTGGTTGTTCGATTTATTGTTTTCCTCACTTCCGCAACTCTGATATGTCGAGGTACGGATATCTCGAAGTGTTTCACAGAGTCCATTGGAATTCGAGATAACGAGAGTCGACTGTATCTACATAAGTACAGTGTGCCGAAAAAATGCACGAGAATGGAGAACCCCTTGGTGCGCCAATACTTTAAATATTATTCTATTCTATTCAGTGTTATATCTTGCTCCTGGAATTACTTGTAAACAATACGCCTAAGATCAATTGTGCATTGAGGGTCAACAACTTAATTTCTTCCGTGCCCGAACCAAAACGTATATTGTCTAAAGGCGTAGACAATAATCTGCACTATAATGAAAAATGGGAGTGCTCAAAGTCGTCACGATTTCCCATCAAATAGGCGTATATGAACTAGCTCAGAACAATTAAGTTCACGACAACCCAAACTCCATTATTCAATATCTGAACTTCATACTATCAATGTTCAAGTCAGGAAACACAATCAAGTGACCAAGACGTGAGAAAAGCAGAAAAAATAAGAACAGAATCAGAAGATGTGGGAATGTGTGTAGCTTATCAATTCTCTGTAATCGTACTCAAGTCTCATGGGTAAAGCGACATTAGAAGAGGCTTGAAAAGCCATAAGATAACAAATTCAAACTTTGCATGAACTTCAGAATTTCTCCGAAATGTATCGTTTCTACAGACAACCCTCTTTATACCGACACTCGATACAATTTTCATATTTATTTGCAGAGAAAATTTCATGCTCAGCTATGTTTAGCAAAAGAGAATTTGCAATTATTAGTAATTTGAGATTAATTAGGAGGAGAAATTTCATGCTCAGCTGAGTTGAGCATGAAAAAAGTTTTATAAGCTCAGGACCTGAATTTTCACTGGGCGCACATTTCCGAAAGAGCGATTTCGGACGTATCGGTTCATCAGAACCATTGAACAAAACGGGGACAGTACACGAAGAGGATGGTTCTAGACTGTTTGCCAATTTCCCTTTTTTGGGACGCTGGGCATAAATGGGTTAAATAAATCATGATTTAGGTTACTGCACTTATTCCTTAATCGGCAAAGATGAACGTAAGGCTCCATTTTTCCTGTGACAAAATGACCTGGAATTACATTAATCTTAAAGCTGCTTTTAAGTGCTTGTTTAAAAGCTCGAAAAGAACGAACATTTCTGACAGACAGAGGTAATTTATTCCAAAATTCAACTGAGGATGGAAGATGCGATTTACAGTAAAGCTCTTTCCTACTGTTCAAAATGATAATATCAGCCTTATTTCGCGAAGTGTATATAGTTCTCATAAACATCAGTCTGGGGCATAACCATTCATGATTTTATACATTAACCCATTTTAGGCTAAAGAACTCACCCATACTATATAATGAAAGAGTCTAATTTCAAACTTAAGTATGTCTGGCTATGTGATTAAGGTACATGTATTCCCAGATAAAAATGCCCTAACAATTTTGCAAAAAATACAGACTCTGATCTGCGTCAGCACTGTTTGCCAGTTACTCCTTCGGGGTCTCCAGACTGAAATGGGTTAATACATGTACAACCTTTTGACAGATTCCTCTCTGAAAAAGAGGTCATTTGAATTTCTTTGGCCAGATTATTAATAGAACATATCTCGCGGATCCTGCAGCAATTTTGTCAGCCTCTTACTGGATCTCTTCATGTCATTTTTTTTTTTTTTTTTCATATTCAGCGCAGCCATCCCATACTACCAAGCAAGTGTTGGGAATTGGCTAGAATTTCTTAGCCGATCATCGGTTTTGTAAACCGACTGATTATCGACAAGTAGTCGACTTGTAGAAAATTTATTATTTTTTATTTCAGCCCTCTTCCAGGTACTTATTCATAGTTCCAGTTATGACGTGGTGTCCATATAATGTTTAGTTTTGTTTCTTATTTTTTTTTCCAATTTCTCCATGGACACATATGCTGTGGGTACATGTACTCATTAGAAGCGCCTCATCCCTCCGGGGAAAGTATATGTTGTGGATATTCATTGGAAGCATCTCGCCGAGGCAAATGCAAAAGCTACTCACATTTTTTCAGCAAATATATTAGCATATATGCCATTTTTTATGATCAAAGTTTTAACTAACGACATCGATAGTCTTGAACAGTTGGCTCCAGATGTGTATAATTATGAACAAAATTAAAGAAAAACATTCTCAAAATAGTTAAGAAGGTGGTTTGGGTGACATAGTGATTAATGCTCTAGACTTGCAAGCGGAAAGTCGTGGATTCGAACCCCGCTCAGGTCGAGATAATTTTCAGACCAATAATACACCTAGCTTTTCCAAGAAATCAGAAACAGACATACCGTATTTACCCTAAGTATTCGGGCAAAGTGGCTTGACCTAGAAGCATAGAACCAGAAAAGACGCCACAGAACGCGGCATCTGATCATGGTCTGCACTGTTTGCAAGGCGCCTCTATGAGTACCCACAACATGAGTCTTTGTTGAGAAAAACGAAAGATACATGTATCAGTACTTTTCGGTTCATCGCGAAATAATACCTATATGATTTTGACCCCCTTGAACCCCATTTTTATAAAGTAAAACCCGGGGTTTACAGGGGTATACATTATTTTTCTTATTTCTGCTCAAAAACATCTATTGTGGTACTCGTTAGAACCGCCTCAGCAAGGTGGTTCTAACGAGTACTCACAATCAATGTTTTGAGCAGATATATGAAAATTATCAGAATTTTTATCTGTACACTTTCAGTTTTTGGTGGTGAAATTTTCAATATATTTGAATAGGCGTGTTTTCGTAATGTGAAGAAATAACGCCTTATCTGAAGCTATGTAATGCAGTCAACCCTCTTTATACCGACACTCGATACAACGACAAAATTCGTTATAATGACAATTTGACTGTCACGAGCCTTCGCTTAAGAGGTAACAATTAGTTACAAATTATACAAAAATATTGTATTTAATACTTTAAAGAAACATAAGATTTTGATATTTGTTAGAATAACCTCAGTGTAGCGATTCTAACACATATCCAAAACATATGTTCTGTGAGGAAATAAGAACAAAACAAGACCTTTCTTACATATCATTATGTCCATTAAGTATTCTCTACAACACCAAATTCATTTTGATCTCAACGTCTTTGGGAACAAATGTTGTCGTTGTAACGAGGGTTCACTATACTGTAATAAGACTGGTAGTGATTACCTATCCCGGGACACCTGATTTCACCTTCAGATGTTGGAGGATCAAGGTTCTCATTTTACCAATTTAATTCACCCAGCGCTACATGGACTGACAATAAGGAACAAGGAACTAACTTCACACAGGTCTGAACAGGTACGTGAACTGTTACAACGCAAAATGTAGACTTGTCTATAATTTGCCTTGACACTAACATGCGAAAAGTATTAAAATGTTTACCCATTATTTATTCTAAGTATATATGACATTAAACTACCCTTAACGTCCTTTTCTAAAGTCAATGGTTGCACTTCCAGGAGGTACCTCTGTCGAAAATATTTTATCCGTTTTTGAAAAAGATTTACTCTGACAGGAAAGAATTTGCATAGTCAAAGCTGAATAATGGGAACTTTAATAGCAGACGACTTAAATTGACTAAAATAGGCTTAATTCATATACGGCGCTGACTTCACAGACAGTTTATTTTACATTTTGGTCGCGTCAAGTGAAAAAATGCCTTCGAACATGCGCAAAATGCGCATATAGAGATCATCCTGCGAATGTCCAAAATATCATCCGGGCCTTTATTCTCCATTTATACATTTTTATTGCATAAAAAGCAGTGTCGCACGTTATTGACAGCCGTGCATTAACCGGCGAAAAGCCATGTATTAACAAGGCAATTCACGCGCTGTTAATGCACGGCTACGCAACTTTCAATATGATCGTACCGGGGTCACAGATTTGCTGCCGTTACGAGATGTGCATTGCCCGGCCCTAGAACGTGCATAGTCTGTGGAAATTACGTTCGCGAGACATCGGTGAAAAGGCGTTACAAAATAGTGCAAGAAATAACGCGAAATGTAGCAAATATTTTCAATTTTTATGCATTAATAGCGATCGAACATGGTTTTTCAATGCATTAACATTCGCCATGCAGGTCCCTTGGGAGGTGTTGAAAACCGCGGCCTTCGGCCTCGGTTTTCAACACCTCCCACGGGACCTGGCGAATGTTTATGTATGAAAAACCATGTTTGACCCCTATAATGATTCCTTTACGGTAGGCCCTTACCAGATTGCGTGTACCCTTTGTCTGAATATGCCCGAAGACAGGTTTTCGCATGGCGCAGCCCATTTGATGTTCACCAATCAAATGATGGATCCATACGACAATAAATTTGAGAGTCCATCGGACAATACAGTAGCGCACATTTTTTACAAGGGAGATTTGCATGACTTCTTGTTTGCTTCTCTGTACACCAAGTCCCGTTTGATCTATTCAAAAAGGGGAGCAAATTCTTTCCTGTTAGAGTAGATCTCTTCTCAGAAGGGAGGCAAAACGAACTGAAAAGAGTTACCGCTCTTGAAAATGTATCTATTCCCTATAACATGTTCAAATTCCAAAATCTAATGTGGGTGAACTGCTTCTATCATGTACAGTCTGCATATTTAGAAAGTCTGTTCTGAACGCATAAAGATCGTATAAAAGTAAACATTACATTTTTTTTTTTTGGTTTTGACAGGTCAGGGGATGCTACATGTAAGACTAACAGATTTTTTGGTTGGATGCATACGAATATAGTTCTATAATAAAAAGTTCCAAAATTATTGCCTGTTTCTGAAGCGTTTTTGATGCTATCCATTACGAAAATACGCCTATTCAAATATATTGAAAATTTCACCACCAAAAACTAACAATTTTCAGATAAAAAATCGGATATTCTTTTTTTATTTCTGCTCAAAACATACTTTGTGGGTACTCGTTTGAACCGCCTCCCCGAGGCGGTTCTAACGAGTACCCACAATCTATATTTTTGAGCAGAAATAAGAAGAAATAATGTATAGCTCTGTAAACCCCAGTTTTACTATATAAAAGTGGGGTTTAGCGGGGTCAAAATTATATAGGTATGTTTCGTGATGGGTGCCAGAAATTGGTGACATTGTATTATGCAGGCAATTCAGTCATAGCTACATGTAGAAGCAGAATTGAATATTATGTGTGGTTGCTTAGAATATGAAAGTAAACAATCATCTGGGGTACAAATTACCCTTACTCCTGCCGTGATCTCTTGCAAGATCAGTGTCGAAGAGGACTACTAAGCATTGACCATTTTCAACTTAAAAAAAAGAACAAGCAACGACAACAGCAAAAACTATGGTCTGTAGAACATCTGCAAAATGGTATATATAAAGAAAATCAATTGCAGTCATTACCTTGACATGGATCATTAGACAGATAGGCCGTGTTCTGTTCTGCGTTTAGGCACATCGATTACAATGTTTAATTAAAACCTTTATACAGAAAGGCCTGAGCAAACAGTGCAGACCCAAATCAGACGCCGCAAAACCCGACGTCTGTTCAGGGTCTACACACTTTGCCACGCATCCAGCGATATTTCAATCATTAACAGGTAGTCAAACGGACTTGTATCATATTTTAGGACAGACACTGTAAGAAGTTAAAGGGTCCGAACACTTAGGACAAATACATTATTTTCTTTCTATCTATATTATTACAGTGAGGCGTTCGGGATCTTTGGACATTTCTGAACAGCGAAAGCTCTGATCAGCCTGCTTCCGGCATACACCGATCCCGACCCATTGCTGTTACTTGCCATATTTTGTCTGTAAGCAGATGACATTCAGATCAGACTGCGCTGTGACACAATCTTGTCTTGGCATTCACTCCCGCAAAAGCCCGGAAGACCATCTGAGTTCACGACAGGTTGTCGTTGGGCACGTCATTTACGGAGCAGCAACATTAGAAAATATAACGTCGAACATGTATACACAGTGAAGATTCAGATCAGACTGCGCATTCGCGCAGTCTGATCAGAGTCCTCACAGAGTGCACTATAGATAGCTAGTCAATGATGCAGTTTCTTCATGCGGATAATGACGACTAATCTGCGAGGATGAGCGGGCTTGGTTAATTGAGTCTTGGATTAGTGTACATGTCAGAAGGTACTTTTACGCACCCTGTGGCTCAACTATTACAGATTATCTAACGGACATACGAAGCAGAGTGTGGCGTTTCAGCAATCCTAACCCTTACCTTAACCCTCAAATTTTTAGAACACAGGATTGGTTCTTTTACAAATAATTCCAAAATGGGTATAATTACATGTATAGAATCTGTGCGCTACCAAAGGTAATGGTTAGGGTACAGGGTCAGGGCAAAGTTAGGGTGAGGTTAGGGTAAGGGTTAGGGTTTAGGGTTAGGGTAAGGTTAGGTTTAGGGTTAGGGATTACGTTTAAGGTTAGGGAGGATTAGATTTAGGGTAAGGTTTATGATTAAGGTTAAACTTTCATTTTGGGTAACTTTCAATTTTAAAGGTTTCAGAGGCCCTTATGTTAGGCCAGTACCAAGTATTGACCATCGGTACTTAAAGAAAAAAAAAACAAAACAGATATCAGCTAAAGAACATTTGCCAAAAAAATATTACAAATTCCTCATAAAACTATAGAAAATAGCATTAAAAATAATTTTGCAAGTATTTGATGCGCTATGCACGTAAAGGGCCCTAATGCAATTTGCGGACAACGTAGGCCCAGGTCAGCCTACGCTTTTTCGCAGGCTTATCTAGGTCTTCATTGTCCGCTTACAGAATCAATGCATATTGTAGTATATGTCGACGAACAGAGGGTATCGAAATAAGACTGCACGAATGCGCCTATCTTCATGTGAAAATAAGAAAAATGTTTCAAAATGTCGTATCCTGAAAATTTTATCAGCGTTCTAAGCGTTAAGCATCTCGGTTATGCTCCGAAACTTTCAGTCCCAAAAACAGATGAATTACTGAACTGGGTTATTTGCAAAAGGTGCATCGGGAAAATTGTCAATATTTTATCGCAAAGTCCAGTGGACCAAAATGTTTGTTTTAAGATAACAATAGGTTTAGAAACACGGGTGTGGAAATTTTCTAAGTAAGCCGGGGCAGATTATTTCCTACAAGATTGCATGTTCGCCCAGCGAAGATTCAGATCAGCCTGTCCGTCTAAAGATGCTGTTTTATTTTAGACTGAACCCCTTATTTATATCAATCGACATCTCCAAATATATTCAATGAAGAGTCCACTTCAGAAACTCAGGGTTGTAAGGGTTGAAATTCTAAAGTGCGTGTCACTCTTGCACCATCACACGTTACAAATACATACAAATATAGCACACAAATGACATGCTTTGACATACCCAGATAATCATTTGTTATAGTCGTATATTTAATCATTCTCTTTTTTCGAACCATAAATAACATTAATGGTGTTTGATAACTTTATCTAATAAAGCCTGTACTCTTATATATGCGCCGTACCATCAGAAAATGTACCCTTGGATAGGTTTGCCCAGCGAAGTCTCAGATCAACCTGCACATTCGCGAAATGTGATCAGAATCATCGCAAAGTGCGTTTTGCATAGTCATGAATGCAAAATTTCTGTACACGGACAACGATGACTGATCAAACTGCGCGGTTGCACAGGCAGTCTTAGTTGGGCATATCTGTTTGAAGGTACTTTTTCTGAGAATCATGGACTTCATTTGGACCCAATTCTCACGACTGACAGGCATCAATGATATCGCTGAATAGAAATGTGTCAGTACGTAAATGTAGGTACTGATCATCAAGAAAACATGCCTATATAGTTTTGAGCCCCTTAAACCCCATTTTTATGTAGTAAAACTGGGGTTTACAGGGGTATACATTAATTTTCACATTTCTGCTCAAAAGAATAGATTGTGGGTACTCGTTAGAACCGCCTCGCCGAGGCGGTTCTAACGAGTACCCACAATCTATGTTTTGAGCAGAAATTTGAAAAAAATATCAGAGTTTTTCATCTGAAAGTTTTCATTTTTTGGTGGTAAAATTCTCAATATATTTGAATAGGCGTGTTTTTGTAATGGAAAATGACGATATTCGTGTTGGTTCGGCTTTATTCTTGCGTCAGAAGCACATTCTTGATCAGAAGCCTGCAATGTTGTTATACACCTACGTGTAACTCCGAGCAGACTCAAACAAAGGAATCTACAGTCAAGCTTCAATTGCTAGAACATCTTAGGGACCATGGAAATTTGTTCTCGATATGGGCAGTTTCGAGCTACTCAGGGTCAATCATAGCGCGAGGTCCAGAGGCAAACTGGGATATTTTAGGGATATCGGCATAATTCCGTACTTCTATAAATAATAGTATGTTGAGTGTGCTCATTAGAATCGCCTCGATGAGGCGATTCTAATGAGTACACGCAACATACATCTGCATGATGATATAAGACAAAATCTCTAAAACATTCTTAAATATTTGTTTTCTTTGGAATTTCCTAGGGGCTCGAAAACAAATTCGAGTCAGTCACGGTAAACGAGACATCGATGTTCGAGTCATTGAAGCTTTACTGTACTCTGCAGAAATGAGAACATGATATTTAGTTTATACTGGTCAACACAAGTTTCCTAAAATCTGCCAAATCGACGCCGAATGTATTCTAACAAGTCCGGACCAGAAAAGATTTTGAAACCAGGAATACTAACTCAGTTACTCTAAAGGCACAGAGCAAATTTTCTGACGAACGAAATAATGAAAACGAACTCTACAGAAGGCGTAGTTGCGGCTGCCGGTACCTGTACCGTGTTTGTCTTAAATTTTGAACACGTCGTTTGAATACGCGTCTAGACCTGCTGGACAAGTGGCACACTGTGTAGATCTTGATCAGACGCGATGTCCCGTTGCTCAGTTATCTCAAGTCTGTCTGTCATATATGCCAGGAAAGGTCACAGTCACCATGAAAGTTCACAAGGCACCTCATAAGGGTTTAACCCATTTACGTAGGGTGGATTCTTTCTTCTACCACAACTCTTTGGAACGGTAGGATATCTGATTAGTTTTTACTATTACTATACCAGAATGATATGTAAGAATTGCCTTGTTTCGTTTTATTCTTATTTCCTCGTAGATCATATGTCTTGGATATTTGTTGGAATCACCTTAGTGAGGCGATTGTAACAAATATAAAAAACATATGTTCTTGAAATATGAAATACAATCATGTTCTTGCGAAATGTCTGAGTAACTGCCAGGTCTTGAGCGAAAACTTCGTGCCAGTCAAACTATCATTACAACATTGTATGGAGTGTCGGTATACAGACGGTTGACTGCACCAGTAAATTGTTCTTTCGATATCTCTTCTACTGCGAAAAAAAATAAGATTAATAAAGAAATAAAAAATAAAAATAAAAAAGTATCTTTAACTGTTAGAAATAATAAATATGCCAAGAAAGGTCATAATCACAATGAAAGTTCACAAGGCACCTGATAACCCATTTACGTTGAATGGACTCTTCCACCCGGTATTTTTTCCAATAGCAGGGTTTCTGGTTAGTTTCTACTATAACTGTGTTTTTTGTGAAATCCAAGTATTTAATGCGAACAGTGTAGACCCTGATCAGACGCCACGTTCCGTGGCGTCTGATCTGGGTCTGCACTGTTCGCCAATTACAAATGTACCCTTTTAGGGATCTCCAGACTAAAATGGAATAATAGCAATACATAAAACAGCACTTTTGTCAAAAACAGGACGGAGAAACGAAGTTAAAACAGGCAAATAAAGAGAAACTGCAAAGGAAGTACCGCCTTGGAACTAGTGGGAGAGGGGGCTTAAGTTAAAATTGTTCGGATATAAAATGGAAGACATTTTTTGTTGTAATTACCGTTTTGCTCGATCAAAGTATGAGAAATGTTCGAACTGTTATTACGAAATTATCAAATTGCACGTCAACAGAGAAAAAAAGTATCTTTTTCGAAGCAGCAAAATTAATTTACTATAAGAGAAAAGCAGTTGCATGTCAACCATGATCCTAAGGTTACACTTGTGGTCGTAATTTGAGAACAGGTCACGTAAACATAAACCACAAGTGGTTTCTCATAAAAGGTTAACGCAATTAAAATGTATGCATATGAGTGTAGATTTTAGAAAGTGTGTGTGGTGGGGGGACTTTTTTACTTCCCCGTCTGAAAATGGATCTTCTCTGAAGGGAAAGAATTTGCTCCTAAACAGAACGAATTCTTCCCATTTAGGTATTCATTTTCAGAACGCAATGAAAGCTTTTCAAGGATTATTTTCCCTGAAAGTATAACGATTAAACACTAAACAAACATCTTTATAAACGATGTTGAAAGGACGGTGTTTGTGTTGTGGTTTTATGGCCTAGTCAACCCACTGGGGTCATGTCGAGTGCGGTCAGTTTACCTAATCACAGTTTTATTGGAAGGCTTAGTCCTTTAAGTGGTTAACCAGTACTGTGCACATTCTTTCGCCAGAAACTGACAAGTGTATTTCTAGAATCAGCGGAAGGGAGAGAATGACTGTAGCAAATGTTTCGTGATCAATCTCCACGAAAGAATGTTGCCCACCCGGCGGGGATCGAACCGTCAACCTTCTGATCACCAGTCGTACGCGCATCCAACTGAGCCACCGAGGCTAGCAGTAGAGATGTGTACTTTTGCAAACTCCTTCGGTGCCAAATTTCAGACGACATTGGTCTTCGGCTTCTTTTTTTTAACAAACTATTGCTTGGAAAGAAGTTTATATGTAAAGTTGAAAGACTGAATGTCCACAGCGTAGATCCAGATGGAATTATATTAACAATTCGAATCAAGTAATCTGATTGGCTGAAAACTAGAAGTGGGCATGGCATCTTAATTTATTCAGCAGGACAAGGGTTAAAGAAAAGAATGTGCTCTCAGTGGAAGCCAATTTATCCTTTTTAAAATAGACTGATTTTCAGAAAGGAGACAATCTTGTTGCTTCCACTGAAAGTATATCCATTCCCCTTCAGTAATTAACGAAGTGTGACGGACAACAGAAGCCATCCTGATAATCAACTTCTCCACTTCGATCTTACCGTTCTATTTCCTGTATCCCAGCGGCCTCATAACCTTTTTACAACGTCGCATTAATGTTGATGAAGTTGCATCGACTTTCATAAGACGTTGTATAAACGGCATTCTAACACCCCTGCTCATGTTGTTCATTATTTGTCTTTACATTTCTAGCAGTGCTTTATCTAAGGTATTTGAGCATAGTAATTTCCTCACGCGCTATCAACAGGAAAGCAATCAGTTGCGAGAGTCGCGGCCTTGGTAACTATGGACGCTAGCTTACAATATTGGTCGAAACATTCATATACATAAATTATATTAGTAAGACAGTAAATGATCTTTGAACATTGCAGTTATTTGACTATTTTTACCTGATGAGTTCCTTAACAGGTTATACCATTCAAACACATTCGTTTTACTTCTTGTTTCCATCGTGTATTTGTTGGCATGTCCGAAAACTAAAGTCAGTCGGTTCATTCTTTTTTTGCTGTTTTATATCTGTTTTTCTTAGGTCCATCGCGGCATTCCAATTTCATACGTTTTGCAATTTATTCATGAACATAAGATACAAGCTTTTCTAATATATTTTACATAGTTGTCATATTTTACATCGTCAGCTGATTCGCCTAAGTTATCCGCCATTTTGAATATTCGTCATCGAACCTTGTAACCACGTAACCGTGTGACGTAATGCTTAAGAGGTATTGTCAACTACCAAAGGGGAAGTCAGGTGATAAAAATAATAAATCAAAATCAATAAAAAAATCTCATTTATGCAAAGAATTCGCTCAATGAGGGGTGTTAGAAAAGAAATAGATTATTCCGAACCGTGCTCAAATGCCCCAGATAAAGCACAGTTGAGTTTGGGTTGCACCCATTTGAGCACTTGCTCGCTGCGCTCACTCATGCTCAAATGGGTACAACCCAAACTCAACTGTGCTTTATTTGAGGCATTTGAGCACGGTTCGGAAAAAAATAGATCTATTTCTTAATTCTTGCAGATCGGATAAGAATTTCCGCAAATTACACCGGTGCTAGCAATTCTTATCTCACACACCCTTATCCGTCCCGAGGGAAAGATGAAAATCGAGAATTTTCACGTGTTTGATATACACTTGTCGTATAGGACGCCACGGTTCGCCATCGTTAAGGTTGACGTGACTGAACGTAATGACGTCATTAAACGTCACAGTATCATCATAATATGGCGGACGTCTGCAATCGAAGAGACTGTATTATCAAAAACCAACTTTCAGAAATGAAAGGTATGCAAGAAAAAGAATCTGTCATGGGTGTGAGGGACAGATAGAAAAATCCGTCCCTCGGGATCACAGTCTGACAATATTCGGCAAGCCTCCTGATGCCAGACATTAACCCTCGGGACGGATTTTTCTATCTACGCCTCACACCCATGATAGATTCTTATATTAGCATAGGTGTGAGATGTGATATCACATATTCATTACTATTTTTGGCATGACACATTTTGTTGTACTACGCCTACCTTTTGTATATGCGATAATGTGTAACCAATATCCTGATTACAATGTCAGTTGGTACAGATAATCATGCTTATAACCGGAAACAATGTATTTTGAACGGACAAGGGTTATCAGCCCGCTTGCGACGTTATGGTGACGTTGTAAACAACATGATGTAATTGACGTGACGTTACGCGCATTTGCGCTTAAGAATCATATATTTTATCATATTATGGCGATGTTGATTCGAATATGTGATAAACAGATCATGACATGATGTTTTCGTTATCGCCCTCTGTAAACCCTCGACCATAAAGCCTTCGGGCAGACTCGGGTTGATATATCGGGCGTTGACCAAAACACTATGTGATAATTAAGAAACAGATCAGCTCTAGCAGTGATTTGTTGAGAAATAAATCACTGTTTGGAGTTCAGTTGTAAAGTAGATGAAATCAAGAGCGCGGAGCGCGAGTGATTTATCTACTTACAACCAACAGACAAATTGTGATTTATAACTCAACAAATCACGCATAAGAGCTGATCTATTTCGATTCTAAAACATATAAAACGACGAAAAAGTGATTGTATCCTTCAGATTCTTCAAACTTTCCGCCATCACATAAAGAAATCCCAGCAGCAGTTTTCACTGTAACGCTGTTGTTTACAATCATTTCTTACATTGTTGACGAGAGAAAAACGACGTTACATTGTCTAACGTCGTGGAGAAGAAGACTGACGTCAGCAAAGTCCAAATGACGTCGAAACGGCGTCAGACAGCATCTCGCGCTTCCGCCCAGTGATTTGTTGCAGAATAAATCAATGAATTTAACCATTGGCTATATAGGCGAGGAGTGTTAGAATCTCTAATGACGTTGCATCGACGCTAATGCGGCGTAGTATAAGCTGCAAAATCATGACGAATTGAAGAATTAGTAGAATTACGTGAGTCCTTAGTATAAATCGGGTTCTTCGTCTTTCGGTGCCTCGAGAATGTTGTGCTATGTGATTGTGACCATTCCTGGGTTACTTTATTTTTATTTTCGTTGCTGGTGAGTATTTAAGTTAAAAAACATACAGTATGTACTTTAAATCACCCAACAGTTACATGTTGAACTACTAAATAATACCCTAACTTTACCACTGTCAGAAAGTGAATAAATCTTTTTTGAAAAGGGAAGCAAATTCAGTAAAATTGTTTATTTTAGGAAAACTGTTTATTGCCCTTAAATATGTTTGTGAAGTTATTCTACTTATGACAAGGCAATGTGTGGTTTTGTAGCATGAAAATGGCCCTCAGAGTAATGAGGTAAACGTACGCCAAATGAAAAATTATTTTATTTTATTTTAGCATATTTTGTAATCAGATTTTATAAGTTGGCTGTACTTTTGCTTACAAATGACGTTGCATCGACGTTAATGTGACATTGTATAAATGCCATGACGTTGCATCGACGTAAATGCGACGTTGTATACTGAAAGGAAAAAGAAACGCAGGGTAGAGTTTTTTCCTTCTTATTTTAACCATTTTTTACGGTGTTTACTATAGCCATACACTTTTACAGATTGTCCTTTGAATGTAAACCGCGGGTATACGAGTCTTTGGTCGATGTGCTATCTACCCAGTGTGTGAAATCATTCAACCGTGCACTACACAGTGCATTGCACGGACAATACGGAAAGCCAAAATTTCGTGCAAAACAAGCATGTTTAAACCTTCAGCACAAGAATTCCTCACACCATTTGGTACACTTCAACGATACACAACGCTATTCGATTCTTTTACCGATTTTTCTTTTCATTTTTACGCTACTTTGAACTTTTTTTCAATCATGGTACGATTGACTGCTGTTCAGAGGGGTAGGGCAATTGCGTTGCTGATGCAGGGTCAGAGGCAACAGCAAGTTGCCAATCATTTTGGGGTTAACGTCTCAACAATTGAACGTCTTGTTAGACGTTTAAGGGAGACAGGGCATTTAGCAGGGCGTCCACGCGTGACGTCGCGACGTCAAGACAGGACAATCCGTCTGGCACATTTGCGGAATCGTCATATCACTGCTACCGAAACTGCCCTTAATACAGTAGGTACGCATAATTGACAAATTCCTCCGAAGACTGTTGGAAGTCGATTGCGTGAGATTGGTCTTCGAGCTCGTCGTCCATACGTGGTCTGCCTCTGACCCAGGCACGTAGGTTGCGTCGTATGGCGTGGTTGACGGCGCATGCGCCCAGGCTATTTCCGATGAGGCAGTGGAGACGAGTTGTTCTTACGGACGAGTCTAGGTTCACTCTCTATCGCGCAGACGGTCGACGTCGTGTCTACCGACGTCGCGGAGAACGCTTTGCCGACGCCTGTGTTGTCGAACGGGATCGGTTTAGGGGTGGCTCCGTTATGGTCTGGGGAGGCATTGCTCACGGGATAAAATCACAGTTGATTATTGTTGCGGGCAATATGGCCGCAGTAAGGTATAGGGATGAGATCTTGCGTCCTGTTGCAGTCCCGCTTATGCAACAATGTAATCTGATTCTGCAGCAGGACAATGCCCGACCACATGTTGCCCGAGTTTGTCAGGATTTCCTGGCAAACAATAACATCGCACCACTAGCATGGCCACCGTTCAGTCCAGATTTGACCCCAATACAGCACATGTGGGATGAGCTGGACAGAAGGGTTAGGAAGCGCCGAAATCCCCCCGCAAATCTCTCACAACTAAGGAATGCGTTGATCGATGAATGGAATAACATCCCGATGCGAACTGTCAATGCTTTGGTTAGCTCTATCCAAAGGAGAATTAGGGCAGCAATGGCAGCAAGAGGGGGGCACACCCGATATTGATTTTCAGTTTGATTTTGATTTCAAGATTTGCGGGGTAGCTACCAATGAACTTCAATAACTCGAGACTTGTTGATCACAAACCAAGGAAATTTGGAAATTTTGTTCCATACATGTTCCATACATGTACCGTTTTGTAATCATAGTAAAATATTTAACAAACTTTTTCAAACTTGAATGAAATTTAGGAATAAAATTTACCCTGCGTTTCTTTTTCCTTTCAGTATATAAACGTTATGTGCCCGCTTGGATAGTGCTAATACAGGTATATGTCATATTAAATGGACTGGATATAACCGGTAGAATTCCTTCATGTTTTTCATCGTCCACCAAGTTCCGTAAATAACATTCTTGGCAAACAGGACACCGGCAATACCAATTACCAGTAACAATCCTTCTTAATTCCCATCTCAGAGTCAACACTTGTCTCAAGTAGAATCTATATCCCATATATTTAGTTAGCTAGCAGCATAAGCGCTGATCAAACTGCGCAGACTTATGTGTCATAAGGTTGTTCTCTGTTCAGTTAATTTGTTACTTAACCCTTTAAGCCCAACATACCAAAATCAATACCTGTGCACACGGTGTAGATCAAGATGGGACGGCTCGTAACAAGTCGTCTCATCAGGATCTACACTGTTTGCTACATGTGTTTTTATTTTTTTTATTTTATTTTATTTTATACCCCTATTTTCATCAGTGGACAAGTCCAAGTTAAAGAATGAAAGAGTTCACTTCAGAAACTAAGGGATGAAAGGCTTATTGTTCTTTATTTTGGGCAGTCACAACATTATGTACGTATTTCCGTCACCCACTAAGCTTCGCTTATCATGTTCTTGGCAAACGGGACAGCAACAATATCAATTACTCTGACATAATTCCCATCATCACCAAAACACGCCTATATAAATTTAACCCCCTTAAACACCACTTTTATATTGTAAACCTGGGGTTTACAGGGGTAGACATTATTTTTCTAATTTGCTTAAAAACATAGATTGTTGGTACTCGTTAGAACCGCCTCGCCGAGGCGGTTCTAACGAGTACCCACAATCTATGTTTTGAGCAGAAATGTGAAAAATATCAGATTTTTTTATGTGAAAATTTTCCTTATTTGGTTGTAAAATTTTCAATATATTTGAATTGGCCTGTTTTCGTAATGAATTTCAAGTCAACACTGATCGCTTGTAGAGACTGTAGTGTTGGTGATCTTTGGAGGCTTTACATAACATAAGTTCGTTTCCTAGTCTATGTTAATTTTTGTGTGTGTGTGTGTGTGTGTGTGTGTGTTTTTATTATTACTACTATTGTTGTTGTTTTTTCGTCTACCCGAAGTATATTCGTCGTAATTTCCATTTCAGCCAACACTGGTCGCTCTTTGAAGTCCACATATTTTCTTAGCGAACTGTGTGGGCTCTGATCAAACAGTGAAGGTTTGTGTGTCATGAGGTCGTTTCCTGTTGTTTTAATTGGTTACTATTTTTTACTATTTTGCGTATTCAAAGAATGTCGTTTTTCATCGTCCTTGGCAAATAGGACAGCAGCAATACCAATTACTCCGACACTGATAATTTTAATTTCTGTGTTACAACTGGGCCACCGGCAGACAAAAATGCCCATAAGGCATATACAAATGACGAAGCCCCAGCCCCTTTTGCACAGTCAGCCTTTTGCATCAGATTAAGATCTTCGCTGTTAGTCTATATCTTCAACAGTGTCCCTCTATTATGTATGCGAACAGCGAAGACCCTGACCAGCCTGCGCGGATGCGCAGGCTGGTCTGGATCTTGGCTGTTCGATTATGTTCTAAGGTCCCTTTACTCAGCCGCCGTCCAAAATAACATACGAGGACGTAATTTTGTAATTAGCAAGTGTTTCATATAACAATGAACCGGGGCACAGTATCTCCTAGAACTGCATGTGCATCCAGCAAAGACTCAGATCAGCCTGCGCATCCGCGCAAACTGCAAAGACTGTTCAGACTGCACGGATGCACACGCTGATCTGAGTCTTTACCCCTATCCGTCCGCGTCCGGGATGGCGTTAGCAATTTGCGTTTAAGTTTTCAGGCGGGGACATCCGTGTCCTTTGGACACATTTCTAGACGAGAAAGCGAATACATTGTACTTGTATATGTCGTAACGTCCCTTTACGTGCGTCATGCGCGGCAATGTCAGAAAACGTACCTTTTGACATGTACGCCAAACGAAGACACAAATAAACCTGCGCATCCGCGCAGTCTGATCCGAGTCTTTGTTATCCGCATGGATAAACGTTGCATCCTTTGCTATCTAAATTGCGCCAAGTGAAGATTCTGATCAGACTGCGCGAATGCGCAGGCTGATCTGAATCTTCGCTGGGCGCACACGTCCGAAGGTATTTTGTTTTAAAGTTGCGGGTCATATGATCTGATTTTATGTATATTGCTCTTTGTAGGATAGTGTCTCGCCATTACATGTTTGTCTATAATTATTCAGGAAATAAGACAGATGCCTAACGCCAGTGTACGATAGAAATATACATTTATCAGAAATGAACAAGAATACTGCATATAGCCAAAGGTCAGACAGGTTATCTATAGACACGAAATATGTAGTACATGTAATCACCTGCAAGTGCTTGATAAAAAGGCATGTATTCCTATATGACATTATTTGCCTAAGTATGCCATCTTTCTGAGGGGGTCCCTTTCGTTTTGTGACTCTGTTCCATATGTCTATACTACAAGGTAAAAGTGTCTATCGTATCTTTGCCAATAGTATATAGAAGCAGGGCTCTTCCTTTCGCGGCCTTTAACCTTCCACAGAAGGGTGCTCATTCATTTCAAGAGAGAGAGAGAGAGAGAGAGAGAGAGAGAGAGAGAGAGAGAGAGAGAGAGAGAGAGAGAGATCAGCAGCCCCGTATTCTTACCCTGAAACCGATACGTTATATGAGAGAGAGAGAGAGAGAGAGAGAGAGAGACAGAGAGAGACAGAGAGAGAGAGAGAGAGAGAGAGAGAGAGAGAGAGAGAAAACAACGAGAGAGAGAGAGAGAGAGAGAGAGAGAGAGAGAGAGAGAGAGAGAGATCACAGCCCCGTATTCTTACCCTGAAACCGATACGTTAGAGAGAGAGAGAGAGAGAGAGAGAGAGAGAGAGAGAGAGAGAGAACAACGAGAGAGAGAGAGAGAGAGAGAGAGAGAGAGAGAGGGACAGTCCCGTATTTTTACCTTAAAACCAATATACGTTATGAGAAAGAGAGAGAAAGAGAGAAAGAGAGAGTCTTGTCCAGTCGACGTTCTGATTTGCGCTCGAATGTGCAAGCTTCAAAACGCAGGTAAACGATCTAATCATTCATCTACGGCGCCTCTCTGGCTTTATCACCCACCAATCAAATGAAGATGTTGGATCCTTTTCTATGATAAATGCTCTTGTACTATAACTCATTGTTTTACATATACTACAGGGAGCAACAACAAATACATCAGTGGCTCGAAAATCTTCGGGGCCATGAAAATGTTCCAGACATGGGTTAATCACAGCGCCAGGTCAGGAGGAAAATGGGGATAATTAAGGCCTGGGATATCTTTTCAATATTCTATGAAAATAATGTTATTTTGCGTGTACTCATTAGAATCGCCTCGATACAAGGTACATTTTCATGATAATATAAAATAGAAAATTTCCATAAAATGTCACTAAATATTTTTTTCTTGCGTTATCGAAGAATTTCCTAATACATGTAACTCAAAAAGGAGTTCGAATCAACCGTGGTAAACGGGCCATCGGTGTTGAGTCATCGAAGTTTTACTGCATAAAGTTTCGTTGTCCTTTCACTTTCGTTCTGTTTCCTCAGGTACTGCGCTCTGACAGTCAGCTGCTTTTTCCCAAACAGGGATATAGGTATCATAAACTTCTGAAAATATTTTCTAGGTTTTGTCGCTGTCTTCACACACACGCACACACACACACACACACACACACACACACACACACACACACACACACATATATATATATATATATATATATATATATATATATATATATATATATATGTATATATATATATATATATATATATATATATATATATATATATATATATATATATATATATATATATATATATATATATATTATTTTTTTTTTTTTTTTCAACCATAACTTCGGTTTGTGGATACTTCAGCGCGAAGGACTACATGTAGCGGATTTACATATTTTCGTTATATTTACATATAAGATCACCTGTTTAGCCAAATTTTTGGTATATCGTATATACCTTAAATATTGGAACACCATAACCCTTTCACCCCTGAGTTTCTAAAGTGGACTTTTCCATTCTTGAATTTAGGCTTGTCTACTGACGCAAGTAGATATTCAGTCTAAAATAAAATAAAATAAAATAAATAATAATAATAATAAAAAAGAAAAAAAGAATGACAAACAGTATAGGTCCAGATGAGACGGCTCGTTACGAGCCGTCTCATCTGGATCTACACTGTTTGCACATGTATTGGTTTTGGTTTACCGGACTGAAAGGGCTGAACCTTTCACCCCTGAGCTTCAGAGGCGTACTCTTCCAGTTTTGAATTTTAAAACACATTTTGATATTGCCAGCTATGGTGTTAGTTAACAAATATCAAGAGTATAATGGCAAACGGTGTAGATCCAGATGAAACGGCTCGTTACGAGCCGCCTGATCTAGATCTACAATATTTGCAGAGATGTGTGTATGGCTGAAAGGATTAAGGAGAATGCGTACACACACTTTCAGGGAAGGAAACTTTGTCATAGCTGTTTTGCCGCCCTTCTGAAAAGGATGTACGAGGAGTCTTCCAACTTTATACATGTAGACTAAGTCTCCGTGAAATTCTTGTTCCGCTAGTCCTTCGCGCTGAAGTATCCACAAACCGAAGTTATGTTTGGAAAAAAAATATAAAGACAGCGAAATAACCTAGAAAATATATTCTGAAGTTTATGATACCTAAATCCATGTTTGGGTAATTGAGCAGTTAAAAGTAAATTCCGATCATCAAAACCGTAAGTAAAACCATCGTGACACAAATAATGTTTTTGTTTCAGTTACGATAGTTATGTGTTCTATTTAGCGAAGGTTCATATTGATAAGAGTTAAATCAGACAACGTTAAAGATGGCAAAGTATAATATTATAATATTGGTGGTGTCCGTAACCATTTTTACACCGGTGATATGCATGGAAGGTAGGTCAAAACGTTATTACCAAGCGGGAACATGACGCTGATACAACGTCGAATCAACGTCGATGCAACATCATGACGTTGCATCGACGTTGATTTGACGTTTTCTTAACGTTGCGTGCCCACTGCTTAGCTTCATGTTTTGTAATACACTTCGTGATGTGATGATTTATACGCATTCTAAATCGGCCAATGTAATGCTACATAGACGATCAACTAGCGACATGAGTATCCTTGATCACTTTAAGATGAATGAATAAGCTCGGTAGATGGTCTGCGAGTGAGACAATATCTCTGACTTTGCTTTCCTGCACACAAAGCCCCTTCTAAAAAAGGTCTACTCTACAAGGAAAGAATTTGCTCCCAAGCGGCCCCCTCCCCCTCATCCCTACCCACACCCCTCCACCCCACTACCACCTTCAACCACAAAAAAGTCATGTTTATTTCAGGTAGAAGAAATTAATATAAGAATTCCATTGAAAGCATATGCATTTTCTCATATGATGCAGAGGTTTGGCTCAAAAAGTACTAACAGTCTGTACAATTTCATAAAAACTGAGGTTAAGAAAATGACAAAGTTAAAGTGGAAAAAGTGACAAAAATAAATTTAAAAATCATATCCAAACCACGTACACTTCTGCAGACTCGGAAGAAACATGTGCAAAGTTTCAAAAAGACCGGTTTAAAATTGTATTGTGAAGTTACAAATACAAGGTACCCACTGTCATTTCATCTGAGTTCTGTAAAGGACAAAGTTCAAAAAATACAAAAAAAAAAGTGATAAAAATAAGGCATTATATATGAAAAGCACATGAACATCCTCATACTATGAAAAAAAACATATGCAAAGTTTCAAAACGATCGGTACAAAACTGTAAGAGGAGTTGCGCTCACAAGAGGTACCCATTGTCTATATATTGAGGGTGAAAAATGACTAAGTTCACAATGTGGAAAAAGTGACAAAAATAATCTAACAATTATATCATAAGCACATGCACATCTTCATACCATGAAGAAAACATGTAAAGTTTCAAAATGATCGGTTCAAAACTGTAAGAGGCACTCACAAGAGGTACCTATTGTCTATATATTGAGTGTGAAAAATAACTAAGTTCACAATGTGGAAAAAGTGATAAAAAATATTCTAACAATTATACATAAAACACATGCACGTCCTCATACCTTGAAGAAAAGACATGCAACGTTTCAAAACAATCAGTATAAAACTGTAAGAGAAGTGGCGCTCACAAGAGGTACCAACTGTTTATATATAAAGGGTGAAAAATGGAAGTTCACAATGTGAAAAAAGTGACAAAAACTAATCTAACAATTATATCCAACCCACATGCACGTCCTCATACCATGAAGAAAACATGCAAAGTTTCAAAATGAACGGTACAAAACTATAAGAGGAGTTGCGCTCACAAGGATAAATGTTGACGGAAAGACGGACGGACAGACGGACGAGCAGCCAGACGAACGGATGGAAACTTGCACGTCTAAGTCGCCCATGCTAACGCAGGTGCGACAAAATACCAGAAAGTCCTTTTATTGAAAATGGATGTAAGACAGAAGAGTCTGATAGTATATATAGGTTAAATGGTGTCTTTGGACTCTATGGACCTGTTAAGATCCAGATCAGCCAGCGAAGCAAGATTACCTGGTATTGGCCGGTATATACATTTCTATCAATGTGTTCTATAGTATATAATGATCCTGTAAGCGATCAGCTAGCAAAGTATCTAGATCAGACTACACGGATCAAAACCTTCGCAGTTCGCCTACGTCTGGATGGCACATTTTCATATGGCGCAGCCCCCACCCCCACGACACCCCTCCCTCACCCCTACATACATATTGTACAGCTTTCTTCATAAAGACAAACTTTCATTCTTGTTAATTTATAAAATAAATGCCTATAATGCATTTTATTTGAGCCGGAGCACAGCATTTCCTACAAGATTACATGTGCGCACAGCAAAGACTCTGATCAGACTGCGCATTTGCGCAGTCTGATCAGAGTCTTTGCAGGGCACTCTGTGGGTAGCCAAGGATCCAAACGCTCTTCAGGCGGACAGCGAAGACTCTGATCAGCCTGCGCGGATGTGTAGATTGATCTGAGTCTTCGCCGGGCGCACATGCAGTCTTGTTGGAAATACTGTGCCCCGGCGTTTATAAAATTCAATGCTCTCCAACCTTTCTGTCCGTTTCAGAAATATTACTGGACACATCATTACATGCAGCTGGACCTTTAAACTGGACAAAAGCAATTGTTGAGCCTAACCCGCCTGATCCTAGAAATAGAGGGGTTCGTATAACAGGACTAATTTGGATCCACCCCACATACCCTTCCCCAAATCCATTTCATCTACATTTTTTGAGCTAAGTATATATTTTTACGAAGTTCCTAGAGAAATAGATCCTGATATCATTTCAAGAGAAAGGCCTTAAACTGGCTTTAAAATGCACATTTAGCTGAAAAAAAAAAATTCTGCCATCCACTTTTATATTAAACTATGTAGCGAATAGAGAAGGTCCTGTTCTGAGCCTTCATTGTATTGTTCGCATTGTACCTATATGTCCTGTCTTTCTTTCTTTCTTTCTTTCTTTATTTTTTTCCTTTCTTTCTTCTTTGTTTACAAAATGCTGGTTCAGCTTCGTTTCTTTCCGTAGCAGTATACTATAAAACTTAAATTTGAGTACAAACTTAGCTGAACAATGTTGTTGGAATATAAACAAGGTCTTCTTAAGCCTCCCATTTTAGACTGAATAAACGTCCCCCACATTATATATTGGAAGAGTCGAATTTCAATTTTAGGCGTGCAGCTTATATGAATTAGATATTCCTCATCATGAAAACACGCCTATACATAATTTTGACCCCCCCCCCCTTAAACCCCACTTTTATATAGTAAAATTGGGGTTTCCAGGGGTATACAGTATTTTTCGTATTTCTGCTAAAAAACATAAATTATGGATACCCGTCAGAACCGCCTCGCCGAGGCGCTTCTACATTTTGTAACGAGTACCCACAATCTATGTTTTGAGCAGAAATATGAAAAATATCAGAATTTTTTTATCTGAAAATTTTCAGATTTTGGAGGTGAAATCGTCTATATATTTGATTAGGCGTGTTTTCGTAATGTTGGAAAATGGCTAAACTATTTGCAAACAGCGGAGAACCTGAACAAGCACCACATTCCGTGGCATCTGATCTGGGTCTGCACGCTTTGCCAATATACCCAGACTAAAATGGATTAAGCAGTGAAGCGGAACAATCAGATGAGCAGCGGAGAGCTCAAAACTGCTGTATGCTGGGCAGGGCGGGGCAGGACAGGGCAGGGCAAGGCAGTGGGAAGGTAAAAGTATTTCATGGCTGCTTTCTCATGTCAAATGAGCCCGGTTACAATCTGAGTAATTCACATCGACATGAGTCTTGAATATGGCCTTGTTCTGTCCTGTTTGCGTATTTAGCTTTTGCTCTGTAAACTAAACTATGGCTTGCAACCAATATCTATAAGGACCACAATGGAAATAAGTGAAATCACTTTCTCTTTATTGTGCTATCCTTGGTATCGGTTAACAAGTCATTGAACATTGCTAGTGTATGTTTTAATATATGTTTTATATGTGTATGGATATTTAGCTAAACTTTGTATTGTTTTATGTAAATATCAATCTGTGATACCAAATAAAACTACTATTACTACTACTAAATCATTCGATTAAAATAAATGATACTTTATTCTGTGTCACAGATGATAGGCTAAATTATCAGATCAAAATTGCCACAGAAATAGGTTAAAGTATCCGATGAAAATTAGCAATATTTTCTCACATGTTTTAAAAAATGGCAATATCATTCGATGAAATATGGCGATATTATTACAGTGTAGCCTGTGTTAAAGACCACCTGTATTAAGCTATCATCTCTATAAAGAGACCATATTTTCAGATCCCTTAGAAGTCAAGTAGGTGTAAATTTACCTGTATTAAGCAACCACCTGTATTAAGCAACCACTCTTAGATTCCCCTAGGTGCTTGCTTAACACAGATTTGACTGTATATTTTGCTCTTTTGATAGAAATACATATCAAACTATAATCAGTCTTTTTTACATGAAGGGTCGTTAGACGACGCCTGCGAAAATTTATCGATATTTTTCTTGATATGGTAAAACTATGCATACCTTCATATCTTGTGGTAGTGAGGCCAAATGATAAGCCCTGGCATGACTCGGAAATACGACATTTTACCTCTAAATGTGATAAATTAAAACTCAAATTAATTAATTCAACTAATTTACATCTACGAGAGCAGTCAGGAAACTTCGTAACAAAATAAACAACCTAAAAAAGCATGCAAAAGAAAGAGTCTACAATAACCTTGAGTCTTCTATCAGTGATTTTTATAGTAACCATAAAAGACAATTTTGGAGTATCATTCGACATTTTGTCAAAAACAATAGTAGTACTAGTTCAATACCCCCTCTCAAAGTATTTCCACCAAAAGTCATGATTATTGCTATACTGGCATGGAAAGGGCTGAATGCTTGAATGAGTCCTTCATCTCTGTTTATACATTGGATGATATTAATTGTTATCTGCCTGCTTTTGAGTAAAAGTGTCAAAATCAACTGTTAAATATATCATGTACTTCATCAGAAATACAGTCACTTATCGAAATTTTGAACCCAAATAAAGCTAGTGGTCATTATGGAATTAGTAATAAAATGTTGAAATCTGTAGACAAAAAAAATCAGTTCCATTAAGAATTTTGTTTAACAGATCTTTCAGCGAGGGTAAATTCTCGGAAACATGGAAACGAGCAAACCTTATATCTTTGTCGAAAAAGAGATAACTCGGACCCATCAAGCTTTCGTCCCGTCTCTTTGTTGAGTGGTATAGGAAAACTACACGAAGGCATTGTCTTTAAGATCATATATAACTTATTAAATGGAAACAATTTGATCTATAAATATCAGTCAGGACTTTTACCTAGTCATTCAACTACCTTTCAGCTGATCGACATGTATCATCATATATGTCAAGCAATAGACAATAATCAATGTTCTTGCATGGTAATTTGCGATATGTCAAAGGCTTTTGACAGATTATGGCACAAGCGACTTAATTTGAAATTACGGTAGTACAGAATTAACGAGGATTTGTTGAATTGGATCTCTGATTACTTACATGACAGAAAACAAGGAGTTGTTGTTTGATCTTGCATATCAGATTTTAAAAGAATCAACGCAGGAGTACCTCGAGGCTCGGTGTTAGGTCTCCTACTCTTTTAATCTATGTAAATGATATTTCTGAATCCTTACTTAGCTTGACAAGATTATTTGCAGACGACAGTTTCTTGTCCTATTCAGCATCAAGTTTAGCAGATACTGAAGGTACTTGTATTATAAATCATGATCTTCGACTACTAGTTGCATGGGCAAAGCAGTGGCTTCAAGCCTTTGAAAACTGGAGCAATACATTTACTTTTATTGTTTTTTTTTTTTTTTTTTCAAACATTTTCCTAATTTAATCTTCAGTGATACTCAGATTTAATTTGTTGAAGATCATAAGCATTAAGGCTTAACTTTTAGCAGCAATGGCAAATGGCATAAACACATAGATAATTTCTTAAATAGTGATGCTAAAGTAGTTGACATCATAAGAAAGCTTAAATTCACACTTAGTAGAATTGCATTAAATCAGATTTATGTTTCTTATGTCTTACCAATAAAAGAATACTCATCAGTAGTTTGGGACAACTGTACCGATCAAGACGCTTCTGCAAGAAAAGTTACAAAAAGAAGATGCTAGAATAGTTACTGGCTTGACTAGATCAGTTCACTTGGCAAGTTATATATAAAGAATATATAGTTATATAGAGAATGTGGTTTGGTTGCATTATGACAATGCCGCAAGAATCAGAAACTATATTTTATACAAAGCAATAATTGGAAAAGTACCCTCTTATATAAGCAATATTATTCCCCCTGCACATACGAGAAACTACTAACTATCCGTTAAGAAACCGATATAACATCACTTTTCCATTTTGCAGAACAGAACTATTTCGAAACTCTTGCATACCGTCTTCTGTTTCGTTATGGAATAATCTAGATGAAAATATACGAAGCAGTTCTTCATTAAGTTCTTTAAATGAAATTTATGAAATAAAACGTCATAACTCGACAATTATCGGAGTACCGCAATATTAATTATATGGTGATAGATATTTATCTGTTCTGCATTTGAGAATAAGAAATGAATGCAGTAATTTGAATAGTGACTTGAATCAAATTTTTTTGCAAATTAACCCTTTGTAATTGTAACTAAGAATATGAGAATGCTGAACATTTCTTATTTCGCTGCCCAAATTTAAATCTAAACGAACGTACTTGACTGTTTTATGAGAGCCGTACTTTTCATCCTCTAAACATAGATATCCTACTCTACGACGTTGCCGAGTTGTTGTCATGCGAGGACAATATATATCTATTCAAATACGACCAGACATACATAAAGGATACTGGTAGATTCTCTTGAAATCACTGAGAAGATAAATTACTACTCTACCGCTGATATCATCCTGTCAACCTCCTCGTATATAGACACGCAATCATATTTATTTATTTATTTATTTATCGAGTTTCATGTAACTAATCATTACGGAAACATACCTATTCAAATATACTGAAAATTTTACCACCATAAAATTAAATATTACAGATAAAAAATCTGATATTTTCATATTTTTTCTCAAAAAACATAGATTGTGGGTACTCGTTAGAACCGCCTCGGCGAGGCGGTTCTAACGAGTACCCAGAATCTATGTTTTTGAGTAGAAATAAGAAAAATAATGTATACCCCTGTAAACCCCAGTTTTACTGTATAAAAGTGGAGTTTAATGGGGTCAACATTATATAGGCATGTTTTCGTGATGTGTTAAGAGAACCTGTGGCCCAACCCAGTTGCATACGTATATAGAAACAAGAATTCCGCGGAAGGCGTCATCGCACCTGCTGGGGCAAAAGTCACAGGAGCCACAATCAGAATGTGGTTATTAAATAAGTTTATTTCATTCTTAGCAGTGCTTACTTGGAAAACTGGGTTGAAAAAAATGTAGACAAAGTGCCTAGTGGGGCACATATATTCCAGGCCAGTCCCATTCCCTCTAATGGCTATATCTTCAGCACTGACTTTTCGTATCATACAGCCGAATGATAATGGAACGTTGACGTAAAAAGTGTAAAAGTCACTGGAGCATGAAATATAGGTCAAGGTCACAGGTCAAGGTACCTGCTAATTCAGTACATCAAGGAGAAGCACAATGCAAGGTATGGTGGTTGTAGGCCTTATAGTTGAGGAGTTATCAAACATCAACATAAAATGTGTCAAATATAGGTCATGGTCACCAGGTCAAGGTACCTGCCAAGCCAATGCAATGAGGTGAAGCACTACGCAAGGTTTAGTGGTTGTAGGTCTTATATTTGAGGAGATACCGAACATCAATATAAAATGTGTCAAAGTCACTGGAGTGCACAATATAGGTCAAGGTCACCAGGTCAAGGTACCTGTTGAGTCAGTACATCGAGAAGAAGTGCTATATAAGGTTTGGTGGTTGAAGGCCTTACAGTTGAGGACATATGAAAGGGTGACGTAAAAGGTGTAAAAGTCAATGGAGCATGAAAAATAGGTCAAGGTCACCCAGTCAAGGTACCTGCAGAGTCCGTACATTGAGGAGAAGCACTATGCAAGGTTTGATAGTTGCAGGCCTTATAGTTGAGGAGATATTGAACGTTGACGTAAAATGTGTAAAAGGCACTGGAGCGCAAAATATAGGTCAAGGTCACCGGGTCAAGATACCTGCCAAGTCAGTACATATAGGATAAGATCTATGCAAGGTTTGGTGGCTACAGGTCTTACACTTGAGGAGATCTGGAACGTTGACGTAAATTATGTCAAAGTCACTGCAGCCAAAATATAGGTCAAGGTCACCAGGTCAAGGTATCTGCCAAGTCAGTACATTGAGGAGAAGCACTTTGCAAGGTTTGATGGTTGTAGGTCCTATAGTTGAGGAGATATCAAACGTCGACGCAAAATATGTCAAAGTCACTGGAGCGCAAAATATAGGTCAAGGTCACCGGATCAAGGTACCTGCCAAGTCAGTACATCTAGGAGAAGCACTATGCAAGGTTTGGTAGTTGTAAGCCTTATAGTTGAGAAGATCTGGAACGTCAAGGTAAATTGTGTCAAAGTCAATGGAGCGCAAAATATAGGTCAAGGTCACTGGGTCAACATATCTGCCAAGTCAGGAGGTCAGGGAGATGTGTCATGCAAGGTATGATGGTTGTTGTAGAATTGTAGTTGATTAGAATACTAACTTTGACGTAAATGTCGAACTTCGACATAACAGAACTGTTAAGAGACAGGCGGACGGACGAACGGACAGACGAATGGAAAAGCGGGCACCTATGTCGCAAAGTCAAGAGGTCAGGGAGATATTTCATACAAGGTTTGATGGTTGTTTAGTCTTGTAGTTGATTAGAATACTAACTTTGACATAAATGTCGAACTTCGACTAACAGAACTGTTAAGAGACGGACAGACGGACAGACGAACAGACATACGAATGGAAAAGTGGGCACCTATGTCGCAAAGTCGGGAGGTCAGGGAGATGTTTCATGCAAGGTTTGATGGTTGTTTAGTCTTGTAGTTGATTAAAATACTAACATTGACATAAATGTCGAACTTCGACATAAATGTCGAACTTCGACATAAATGTTGACAGACGGACGGACGAATGGACACACATACGGAAAAGCGGACGCCTATGTTGCAAAGTCAGGAGGTCAGGGAGATGTTTCATGCAAGGTTTGATGGTTGTTTAGTCTTGTAGTTGATCAGAATACTAACTTTGACATAAATGTCGAACGTCGACATAAATGTTGACAGACGGACGGACGGACGGAAAATCGGACGCCTATATCGCACCCTGCTACAAGCAGGTGCGATAATTAAATATGATTATACTGTGCTTCACGTTTCATTTCAACGCTTTCTGCGTGCTTTATGCTGTAAGCGTATTGCAAGCGATTTAACCTATTTATAATTACGTAAGATTTAAATTACGCAACAATTACCAGTGTCGGTAAAATGGACTTGGGGTGGCAAAAAGGGACCATACACGAATTAAAACCCTAGAATGTGGTCAGCCTGCACTGTGGCCTGCTCTGTGTCGTAACAGTCTGAAGGATCCTTTACTCGCGTTGCCACACTGATAAGTCCACACAGATGTGCAAGCTGGTCTGCGGCTTTGCTCCTTGCATACGCACCAAAGAAAAGTTTGCATTTATTGTCTCTTTGCAGTGGTGGGAAGAAAATGCCAGATTACAGAATGGTTCACAAGTCAGAGTGCAATTATCTTGTTACGTGAGCAGCCGTGGTGTCAATAATTGGTTACGGACTCCGTTTATGGGTGTAAAGGACGTAAATCGCCTCTATGTAAAAATAACGTTTGCTATTAAAAAGTGTGCGAAACTGGATGATCCAAGTTTACTTCAGAACTGTAAAGAATCATTCAATTTATATTATCTGGAACCTGACGGAAATTTCGCAAACGATAGCACGTCGTCTTGGAACGGATTGTCATATACTATGATTGACAAGGTGACAGCTGATCACACTTTCGAATCGACGGATAACTATATCTGGAACACAGAAGTGCGGTCTATATCATTATCTCAAGGAGCTCGTGGTGTTTATTTGGCTTTTCAAGATACTGGAGCGTGCGTCATTTTACAGGCAATTCAGATTTTTTACAAACTTTGTCCAAAGGTTACTCACAACTATGCCGTTTTCAACCAAACTCCTGCAGGAAGTTTTCAAACATCCGTTGTGGCGGTGGATGGACATTGCGTACCACACGCAGACATTGTTTTAAAGCCAACTTACCACTGTATGGTTGATGGTACTTGGAATATTCCTCTAGGAGGCTGCCACTGTGTTTTGGGCTATAGTGGCAATGGAATGAATATGTGTACAAGTACGGTATCATTTTCCTTTGCATTACGAAAACATGCCTATTCAAACATACTGAAAAATTTATCACCAAAAAAACGAAAATTTTCAGATAAAATAATCTGATATTTTTCAAATTTCTGCTCAAAACATAGATTGTTGGTACTCGTTAAGACCGCCTCAACAAGGCGGTTCTAACGAGTACTCACAATTTATGTTTGTGAGGCGGTTCTAACGAGTACGCACAATCTATGTTTTTGAGCAGAAATAAGAAATATGATGTATACCCCAGTAAACCCCAGTTTTACAATATAGAAGTGGGGTTTAAGGGGTCAAAATTATAAAGGTATGTTTCCGTGATGGATCCGAAATTAACAAAATGTATTGGAGGCATGTGCGAACACTAAAACTGCAAATACTCAGCGAAGCGATATATTCCATCCAGGGCCCGAGGTTATAAAACGTTTTTCATGCTCAACTCAGCTGAGCATGAAATTTGTTTTGCTTATAAATCTCAAATTACTAACAATTGCAATTTATTTCTTCAAAAACATGAATGAGCATGAAAATTTCTCTGCTAATAAACTATTGTTGGCATTTTCATATTTATTAGCAGAGGAAATTTCATGCTCACCTGAGTTGAGCATGAAAAAACTTTTATTACCTCGGGGCCAGAGCTTACTTCGAAGTATTGTACAATATTTACAGTATCCAATAATTCTGCAAGCGATTACAAAGGCCCTAGTCAGCCTGCGCGTATGCGCATGCTGATCTGGGCCTTTGGAACGTACACCTGATGTGGGCAACCACAGTCCAGGTTGTACATTCGCATAGTCTGGCCAGGTTCTATAAGCACTTGCGAAATTGACAATCCTGTAGAATATAGATCTGCAGCTTTTTCTACCATGGAACCGCCATCATAGGCATAGCATGCGTAAGAAAAAAAATCATATTATAGAGGCATTAACTTAAAATATTTTGCTTCTTTACCATAGCGGCTACTCTTAAAGAAAAGAATTTGCTCCCTCTGCCAGAGGGAGCAAATTCTTTCCCTTAAGAGTAGCCTCTATTTTGGAAGCAATTATAGGCATAAATTTCAGTGTGCGTAAAAATAGTTCCGTTCTTGCTACGCCACTGTCCATGAACGGCCACCTTTCCACAACAGCCACGCCCTTATAACAACCATTTTTCTGATTTCACAAAGTATTGTTTTACTATATATTATTATTTCCACAACGGCGGGTACATATTGCTCTGTCAAATTGCGGTGTGCAAGAAAGCAAACCTGTCAATGTTGTCTCCCTTGAACCAAAGAATGGTGAATAAATATTCCATCATGAAAAACATGCCTATGTACATGTACATGTAATTGTGAACCCCTAAACCCCACTTTTATATGGTAAAACTGGAGATTACAGGGATATACATTATTTTTCTTATTTCTGCCCCCTCTCTATCCCCCCCCCCCCGTTCTAACGAGTACCCACAATTTATTTTTTGAGCAGATTTTTTGATTGAGTTGGGTTTAACGACACGTCAACCCTTGTGGGTCATTTGTGTCGTCTCCCAGAAAAAGGGAGAAAAGAGATAGAATAGATAGTAGAGGAGAAGGAAGAGAGGGACAGGGAAGAAAGGGGAACAGGAATGAAAGTGAAAAAACAGAAGAAATAAAAACATTCCCCCTCTACCCTTACCTGCTTCAAGGATAGCAGGTCTTGCCCAACTGTAAGCCAATATCAGTTGGACGCCCCGGTGATGTAAGCTACACAGCAGAAATATGAAAAATATCAGAATTGTTTTATCTGAAACTTTTCATTTTTGACGATACAATTCTCAATATATTTGAAAAGGAATGTTTTTGTAATGCAAGTGTATTCAGCTGAATTCCCACAACAGCTGAGTTTGGACCTCGTGAACCAGTCGGGAGCGCTAACAGCTCGACCATAAGGACGCCTTATATAGGTAAAATTGGTATCTACAGTTTGATTGAGAGTTGTTATTTTTACAAACGATAGATGTTGTATAGCTGCATTTAAAAATAATTGTTATCTATATTTGTTACTAATCAATTTTTTTTTCCAAATGATTGACTAAAATCATTGTTCATCAGTGATAGAGTTAAGTGACATCATTCAAAAATGACGTCCAACAAGAGTGGTACATGTACAACGTTGAAAACGCCATTAGAAATAGTTTGGCGGTATTCTGACTGTCAACAGGAATGTTTGAGGAAATGGAGGTAAATTCAAATTGTTATTTTTTTCGTTTGTTTATGAATGGGAAAAGTGTTGTTAAGATTTGGATATCCTTCGCACAAGAAGCTGAAGTGCAAGCCCACAAGTACGGTGAATTACACTATTAACATTTTTATTCCTCTCTTTACACAAATTTCATGAATGCTATCAGAAGTGCCTCTGTAACTACAAAACATGTTTTCGTGGAGAAATAAGAAACAATGCCAATATTTTAAGGTCAATATAAGCTCCTCATCTAGAGTTATGCCCGAAAAGGCCACACTTTACATAGGCGTGTTAACTCTTGCCATGCTAAATAAATTAAGATGCCACGCCCACTTCTAATACTCAGCTAATCAGATTACTTGATCCGCTTGATACAAATTCACGTACTTAGAAACAGTGTAGGTCTAGGTCAGATGGCTTCTTCAGAAGCCAAATGATCTGGGTCTACACTATTAGCAAAGGCAAGGCATATCCGAGTTCAGCAGGGCCAGGGTTAAGGTAATGTAATTTTACAGAAACAGTGGTAAATACGACGTCAGCAAGCACCATGATATATCCAAGTAAGGTTCCCGTAACACTGGCGTCATTTATGAAACCTTCAACAACACAAGCCAACATTAACACAACTGCTAGTAAACTGAGTACGTCCATCAACTCGTCCAGTAGGATACACTCAACGACCGATGCTTCTACAACAGCTGTGTCGATGCTTCCAAACACAACGACTAATGCATCACAAAGCAACCAGTCGTCACTAAACGGTACATAATTAATATACAATAACTTACAAACTGTCTTGAACAGTATGACTGCTGGACAACATATTGACTGTTGAAAGGTGGTGACTGTTGTAGAGAGATTGACCACTAAGTCCAGTAAGATTTACTTAGCAACGGGTGTCTCCACAAAACCAGGGGCAATACTTCAAAGCACAATGTCTAATGCATTACAAAGCAACCAGTCGTCAATAAACGATAAATAATAATAATAAAAAAAACAATGATACAATTAAGTGTTGTTAGTCTGTTGCAGCTGTAAAGAGATTGACTACTAAATCCAATAAGATTTACTCAGCAACGGGTGCCTCCATGAAGCCTGGGCCAATTCTTCATATCACAATGTCTAATACATTACAAAGCAATACGTTGTCAGTAAACTGTAAATAATAAAAATACAGTGATGCAAAAGATCTAGAACAGTCCCACTGCTAGACATCATATTAGGTGTTGTAAGTTGTTGGCAGCTGTCAAGAGATTGACCACTAAGCCCAATAATATTAACACAAAAACGGGTGCCTCTACAAAACCTGAGGCAATACTTCAAATATTGATACCTAATGTGTCACAAAGCAATCAGTCGTCAATAAATGGTAAACTATGAAACAAATACATAACACGAATGGTCTAGAACAGTCACACCGCTGGTCAGCGTATTACGTGTTGTAAGTCGGTAGCAGCTGTATAGAGATTGACTACTGAGTCCACTGCGATTTACACAACAACGGATGTCTACACAAACTGGGGAAAATACTTCAAACAAAGATGTCTTGTGCACCGCAAAGCAATCAGTCGTCAGAATACGGCAAATAAAAAAATACAATAAAACAAATGGTCTGTGACAGTCCCATCGCTGGATAACGTATTGGTGTTGTAAGTCGGTGGCAGTTGTAAAGAGAACACGCCACTAATAATATTTACTCAACAACGGGTGCCTCAACAAAACCTAGGGCAATACTTCAAACCACGGTGTCTAATGCGTCACAAAGCAATCAGTCGTCAATAAACTGTAAATAATATGAATAGAATAATACAAATGGTTTAAAACAGTCCCATTGCTGACAGCATATTGGGTGTTCTAAGGTGGTGGCAGGTGTAAAGAGATTGGCCCAACCAGTCCATAAGGATTTACTCAACGACGGATACCTCTATAAACCTAGGGCATTAGTTCAAACCACGAGGTTTAGTGCATCACAAGCAATCAGTCGTCAATAAACGGTAAATACTAGAAATACAATAACCAGCAAACTGTTTAGAACAGTGTCACTGCTGGATAGCATATTGGGTGTTGTAAGATGGCGGCAGGTGTAAAGAGACTGACCCAGTAGGTCCATTAAGATTTACTCAGCGACAGATGCCTCCACAAAACCTGGGACAGTACTTCCAACCACAAAGACTAATGCCTCACAAGCAATCAGTAATCAATAAACGGTAAATAATGATAATGATACAATGACTTGCAAACTGTTTAGGACTGTCTAACTGCTCGACAGTATAATGTTAACGGTTGCAAGGCTATTTTGAGGTTTTAAACACAGCTGTAGAAAGAAATGCTTCATTTGATTAAACTCCAGGCAACCACGCCTTAGCCTCTATAAATCTTCAATTTACATACTAGTAAAATTTTGAGGAGACCAGTGGGTTACATCATGCTGAACAGCGAGAACTCTGATCAGATGAAGCAGATGGTCAGGTTGTTCGGATGTTTGCTTATACACATTAACTTCCCCTTCTCACAGCATGGCTAATTACAATCGAACCTTTATGGCTCAAACACCGATGGCTCGTTTACCATGGCTAATTCGAACTCGTTTTTGAGTCCCTACGAAATTCTTCCGATAGCTCAAGAAAACAAATATTTAAGGAAATTTTCTTATTTTATCGTGAAATTGTATGTTGTATGTACTTATTAGAATCGCCTCTCTTCGAGGAGATTCTAATGAGTACACTCAACATACTATCGCTGTGTAGAAAATCGGAAAGATTTCCCTAAATTATCGCTATTTGCTTCCTGAACTGGTGCCATGATTAACCCTCAGTAGCTCCAACCCATGTCTCGAACGAATTTCCATGGTCCCAAAGACGTTCGAGCCATTGAGGTTCGACTCTATTTTTGTTTTCAATGTTTTAGTTGGTCAGCTGTCTCTGTGTCCGAGAGCAGTTCGTAACTTACAGAGTTCTAGTTCTAACAACCTACGTCAAAATGGACTGTATTGTTATGTTTTACGTCAGAAAGAAGGTGATTGGTTGGATGCCAGTTATGACTGTAGTTCCAGTGCCAATGGATTTATTGTTCAGATAACCAGTCAACAGGACCAAGACTTCATAATGCAATTTTTGAAAGAAGAAAATGTCCGCGAACCCATCTGGATTGGCCTGAATGACATAGGACACGAGGAACACTTTACGTGGAATTCTGGTATAGTATAAGTCTTTCCCGAGTTTTAACCCTTTCAACTCCACAGATCAGGAAAAAGGGTTTGCAAAAAATGTAGATGCAGATGAGAGAGCTCGTACAGGCCGTCTCACATTATGAAAACACGCACATTCAACTATATTGAAAATTTTACCACCAAAAAATGAAAATTTTCAGATAAAAATTTCTGATATTTTTCATATTTCTGCACAAAACATAGATTGTGGGTACTCGTTAGAACCGCCTCGCCGAGGCGGTTCTAACGAGTGCCCACAATCTATGTTTTTGAGCAGAAATAAGAAAAATAATGTATACCCCTGTAAACCCCAGTTTTACTATATAAAAGTGGGGTTTAAGGGGGTCAAAATTATATAGGTGTGTTTTCGTGATGATAAGGATCTACACTGCTTGTTTTTTTTTCTATTTTGTCACTACTCTGCTAATTTTTTTGTAGTGGAGAAAAATTTTCTTGAGATTATTGTTAAAAAGTTATAGAAATTAGAAGACCGCCACAGAAATCAGATGTTTGATGTTTCGGTGGGTTAATCCTTTCTCTTCTGAGTTTCTGGAATAGAGTCTATTCATTTGAATGCGTCCATTATCTCAATAAGGAATTTCGAGTAAACAAAAACGACAACAAAATGGCATACAGAATAGTGACAAAAAGAAAAAAAGACAAATAGTGTAGATCCTGATGAGACGGCTCGTAGAGTCGTCTCATCAGGATCTATACTATTTGCAAAGCCTTTTTTCTTTCTGGTCTGTGGAGTAGAAAGGGTTTACATCCCATCACCTGTTCTGTTACTTGAGGACACTCAGTGATAAAATAACAACATAATCAGGTTTTTGGCAAGAAAACATCCTAGAGTCATAAGAAGAATCCTCAACTTCGAAACGAGGACACAAACTCTAGATTACATTATCATCAGGGAAAACTGATTGTACAGTAAGTGAGCTACCGTAGCCCCTAGTTCAAAACTTATCTGATATTTTAGACTTACGAAATGTCATTGAGGTGAGGTTTATATGAGCTAATTTACATCGAGTGGAATATTCTACCAAACAGTTTGGACCATTCTATTTCCAATAACAGGGTGTCTTGTTAGTTTTAATTATTTCTATGTTTTATTAAAATTCGTGTAGTTAATGCAAACAGTGTAGACCCTGATCAGACGCCGCGTATTGCGGTGTCTGATCTGCGTCTGCACTGTTTACCATTTACCCTTTTGGGGATCTCGAGACTAAAATGGGTTAAAGCAGACAGTGATTGGTTAGCATTTTAGCCCTTTCAGCCCGGCAGACCAAAACATTTTTTTCCGAACAGTGTAGATCCTGATGACACGGCTTAAAGTGAGCCGTCTTTTCGGTTTTAACTTTTGACTGAGATCTCCGCATAAAACAATGGTTCTTACCATTCAAAGATGGAATAGTCCACTTCAGAAACTCAGGGATGAAAGGGTTAACGCTATGAATTCAACCTTGTCAGAAGTGGAATACACTAATGAGTAATCAGAATCAGTAACTAAAATTAGTATTGAAGACTAATTTGGACAGAACGGTGTAAGATACCAACGGCAACATGAGAAAACAAGCCTTCTAATATATGCAACAACAAAGACTCTAATCAGACTGCGCATCCGCGCAGTCTGATAAGTGTCTTCGTTGTCCGCATGAAGAAACTTTGCATCCTTCCAAAATGCTCATAGTAAATATTTCGATCAGACTGCGCGTATTTTCTACCGTCATTCTCTCCCTTCCGTTGATTCAAGAAGGGCAGTTGTCAGTTTCTGGCGAAAGAATGTGCACAATACTAGTTACATGTACATGTAACCGCTTAGAGGACTAAGCCTGCCCAGTAAAAGTGTGGTTAGGTAAACTGACCGCGCTCGACATGACCCCCATTGGATTGACTGGGCCGTAAAACCTCAACACAAACAAACAAGACTGCGCGAATGCGTTGGCTGATCTGAATCTTCACTGGGCGCACATATCAGAAGGCACGTTATCTGATGTTGCGGCTCATTTAAATACAGAGGTCTGAGCAAACTATGTACTTACAAATCATATCGTGTCGATGTGTTCCAAAGTACATAATAATTCAATCATGTCTGAGCAAACTAGGTACTCACAGATCATGTTATGTCAGTTTTTTTCCAAAGTAATTAATAGGCCGATTGAAATATTTTATGATATTTAGAAAGAATTTGGATACTTCGCCAAGACAACTAATCATGACATGAAAATATTTGAAAGTTCCCATCTTGCGCTAGTCTCATGGAGTGTTTATTATTATTATTTTATACAAATATGTGAAACAAACACTGGTTTGTAACGTGACTCGCTACTACGTGATAATAATGCGACCATGACTGTTCCGCTCATAGTAAGGGTGTCATGTTCGAGTTTGAATTAAATCAGCGGAAATTCGCGATATCTTTTTAAACACTGGAGGATTAATGAAAACAAATGCCCCTGATTGGCATATTTCAGGAGAACGACCGCCGACTTCTCACAAAGGTGTCTTGTTGGTCTGAGTAAAGCGTAAATCTGATGCGAATTTTAGTGAATTCTAGTTTGCCTAAAAACTGGAATTTCTACTAGTCCCATCGACGGATTTTAGCAAGAGTTTGTCGTCTGTTCAAAGCTCAATGCATGGTTAAAAGTATAGTAGCTGTGCGGATCTTTAAAAACTCCATATATATATATATATATATATATATATATATATATATATATATATATATATATATATATATATATATATATATATATATACATATATATATATATATATATATATATGTTTTATCTGTTTTCTTAGCATGAATCTAACCCCTTTTGCACTTCTGGTGGAGTCTGGGTTGTGTCTATTGACTGTTTATTCTTAAGGTGTACTCAAAACATATGTTTGTATGGAGATATAAGACAAATACTTACCTGACACCCCGCTTATCTGGAGCAATGCACATCCCATATTACATTACAACTATTGTACTCGAACAATGCGTGTCCCAACATACCGGCGATTGTGCAGGCTGATCTGTAGCTTATCTGTTCACGTATGAGCAAACCATATTGCACGACCCGAAAGGGTGTCCTTAATTTACATTGTGTGTCCGTCCGTCCATAGTCAGTAAGCGTTAATGTGTGGCCAGTTAGTGTAAATGGCCATGACGCTAAAACTGTTGGGAATATTTTGATAGTTTTGTCCTACTTGGCCCAATTGTTTAAAACTTAACGTAAAGTCCTGGGCCCGGTTGTTCAAAGCGTCGTTAGCTTAACGAGCTCGTTAAGGGTCATTTCGTTAACTGTTCTAGCGGATTCAGTACACAATATTCTGATATTTTTTGCTGAAAAAATGTGAGTAGCTTTTGCACTGCAAAAGCTACTCACATTTTTTCAGCAAAAAATTTCAGCATATTTGCGTATCACTCGATTAAAATTTTAACGAATCGTTAACTAACGATATCGTTAGCTTTGAACAACTGGGCCCTGAAATATCGCAAATACATTGACATTTTTGCTGAAAAAAATGTGAAAACCCAATCACATTTTTGCAGCAAAAATATCAATGTATTCTAAAATACCCTAGCCACAAAAGTTAACGATTTTTTCATTGACGAACTTGTTAAGCTTACGATGCTTTAAACAACTGGGCCCTGATAGATACCAATAAATCTGACCAATGGACTTCCCCATCATAAAGTACGTGTTTACCTAACCCATTCAACCATGCAGACCAAATTTGATACCTTCGCAACAACGTTGATACAGATGAGACGGCTCGTAACGATCCGTTTCATCAGGATCTACACTGTGAGCCGTTCTGTTTTTAGTTTTTAGTTGACACCCCTATTTGCAACAGTGTACATGTCCAAATTCAAAGTAGGAAGAGAACAATTCAGAAACTTAGAGGTGAAAGGATCAGAAGCTGTCATTTAACACGGGTCGTGCACTTTAGCCAAAGGTTGAGTTTTGGATTTTTCAATTCTTTTTCAGGAGCTCATATAACATATACAAACTGGGACCCGAACAGAAAGGACAATGCAGACCCACATAAACTGGAGGACTGCGTTATACTGAGGACAGACGGACTTTGGGACGACTCTGACTGCAGAGGATATCTATTCTCCGAGCATCACCACCCCTGGATTTGTCAATACGGTACGTGTTACGGCGTAGTAAAATCCATATTTTGGAATAAGTAAGCGTTTTGTTCAGAGCATGCGCAGTTCATTTTAAAACAATGTCCAACTTAACCCATTTATGACTGGCGTCCCATAAAAGGGACTTTGGCAAACAGTGCAGACCCAGATCAGACGCCGCAGAATGCGGCGTCTGATCAGGGTCTACTATGTTTGCATGAAGTATAGGAATTTCGTTAAAACATGGTAATAATATTAAATAAGCAGACAACCCTTTTATTGGAAATGGACCTGTCTGAAGAGTTATGATAGAAGAATCCATTCGGCATGAATGGGCTAACGCCAGTATTGGTGAATTGAGAATGTCCTAAATACATTCTGAACTCGGTATAGCAGTGTGCCGCATCCCAGTGGGCAAATAACGTGGTATTGTGTAGCTCTGGTTTGGGATTGCTAATGAGCAAATTTCGTCGATTTCTGACAGAGTTATCTACCCGCAACATGTCCGTATTTTCGTTTCCGGATGATAACGGGTAAATCTCAATGGATTTTCACCAAACTTTATATTTGCATCGATATTGTGGAGAGCTGTTTAGGGATTACTAATGGGCAAATGCCATCAATTTTTGATAGGGTTATCTGCCCGCGACACAATAATGGTGGGGTATTATCATTTTACGTTTTTATTATGTATTGTGTTCAGAATTTGTGAGAAGGCATGTTTTTTCTTTTCGTATTTTCCGCATTTAAACTGGACGAAATGAGATTTGGTACACCTCTACATTGCAAGTACATGTACATCGTTAAAAAAAACTCAGTGATACATCTCAAAGGGAGAATGCACGCACTCTCAGCTGTAAATTTCAAAGGGAGACCGATTCATACGAAACAATACGTTTCCATTCTCAAAGGGGACATATTCGTGTTTCCCAGGGTAGTAAATGCTTCCTTGCATGGTCACTGGAGACAATTAGTACAAGACGTTTCCATTTACTGTTTTCTTTTCTGCCAATCAAAGCTTTCCTGAAAAACGTCTTCGTGAGATCATGTGAGGTAACTATCAAACCTTCTTCTACTGCAAAGGAGTATTTTGTTAGGGTAGATCTCTTTAGGGTGCTTACCACTAAATATTTTCCATAGTCGACAATAGTAACATTTTCAACTTTTCCTAACAAACCACACATACAATGTTTACAAAGGCTCTCTTATTTGAGACATCTACTGCAGCATATGACTTTTCAAAATTAAAAACACTGTCAAGCCAACCCCCGAAAGCCATGATATTTTTATGAACTTGTTTACATACAGTTCCGCAGAAAATGAGTAAGCATTTTTCCCCGAGGGGAGACACAATAAAACAATGACATTTTTTTTCAGCTAATGATCTATAAGGCTGAAACACACATGATGTTTATTTATATGAATTGGCCTTTCCTCACCATGCCTTAAATTCAAGGCCCATGACCAATGGCAGCCGCCATTTATATTTTCCTCTGCACCAAAACTTCTCCCCATAAAGGTCGGAGCCACTGCTCATGAATATTTAGTAGCGTGCTACCTATAAGAAGTAACGTGCTGTAAAGGAAAGCAACTAGGAAGTCACAAAAGTTGCCTCCCTTGTAAAGCCTTACAGAAACCTACCAGTCGCGTCTGCTTTATTTAATTCAACGGCTTGTAAATTAACATTTGGTACCTTGCAATACGAAAACATACCTATATAAATTTTACCCCCTTAAACCACATTTATATAGTAAAACGGGGGTTTACAGGGGTATACATTATTTTTCTTATTTCTGCTCAAAAACATAGATTATTGGTACTCGTTAGAACCGCCTCGGCGAGGCGGTTCTAACGAGTACCCACAATCTATGTTTTGAGCAGAAATATGAAAAATATCAGAGTTTTTTATCTGAATTTTTTCAGTTTTTGGATGTGAAATTTTTCAAATATTTGAATAGGCATGTTTTGTAATGAAACGATACTTTGATATACAGTCAAACTATAATGGCTCAAACATCTTTAAGATCTTGGAAATGTTTGTTCTAGATATGGGTACTTCGAGCCACTGAGATTTAATCATAGCCCCAAGTCAGGGGACAAATGAGGATAATTAAGGGATGTCTTTTCGATCTTCTATTAAAAAGGTATATTAAGTGTTCATACTAGAATCTCCTCGATGAGGCGATTTAATGAGTCGTACAACTTACATTTTCATGATAAAATAAGAATAATTCCCTAAAATATCCATAAATATTTGTGTTCTTCAGCTATCGAAAGATTCCCCTGTGGACTCAAAATCGAATTCGCATCAGCCACGGTAAACCAGCTATCAGTGTTTGAGTCATTGAAGTTGTACTGTAAATTAAAAGATCGTGTATAATATATCATTCATTTATTTCTTTTAAATCATTATCTACCAGATGTTGTAATCTATTTTCAGCTGTTCGCCACCAAGGAGGGTAGATTAGTCAACAAAGACTTATTGCTTCTATATATATGAAAGACAACAGAGCTGGGGCACAGAATTTTCTATAAAATTGTATGTGCGCCCAGCGCAGTCACAAATCTGGCTGCATATCCGTGCATGCTGATCAGAGTTTTCGCTATCCGTCCGAGGAAGCTTTGGAACCTTGGCTAAAACAAGTGGCCTGTGTAGACTCTGATTCGACTGCGTGGATGCTCAGACTGATCTGAATCGTCGATGGGCGCAATTTTATAGGAAATGTTTGGCTCCGGTTATTTCATTACGAAAACACGCCTATACAAATATATAGAAAATTTCACCACCAAAAACAGCAAGTTTTCAAATAAAAAATCTGATATTTTTCATATTTCTGCTCAAAATATAGATTGTGGGTATTCGTTAGAACAGCCTCGGCGAGGCGGTTCTGACGAGTACCAACAAGCTATGTTTTTGAGCAGAGATAAGAAAAATAATGTATACCCCTGTAAACCCCAGTTTTACTATATAAAAGTGGAGTTTAAGGGGGTCAAAATTATAGAGGTATGTTTCCGTGATGTTGTTATGTGCCATTCTGATTTGAAATTCTACTTAAACGTCAGGATACATGGCTCTGTTCTTTGTATTTGGTACAAATGTAGCTCTTTGCTCATGGACATTTCGTGGTATAATATATTGAGCCACATCGCGACAAAAGCCTCTTCGAACTTTCCGTTGAATTAATCGTTCAGTGCACATATCCGGTCCTGCGCAGATGCGCAGTCTTGCCTGAGCATTTGCTGTTCGCATATGGTATATGGGCTCTTTTACCATGAGGAAGAAGTCATGTAGGAAAACACAGTAATCACGGCTTTCCAAAACCACCAACTTGAATATAAAATGTCACAAACATATGGGAGTGACTATAGAATCTGTCCGCCACGTTAAACGGTTCATGGTTTGCTTTTCCAAGTGTACGCATTGAAAAAAAATAAGAGAAAAGTCCAGGGAGTGCCACAACCACAAACCGCAGCCCTTCCCAGACACCAAGAGGAAGAGGCAACCGACAAATCCAAACAAGCACAAATCGAACAAAGTACGAAAAGCACTAAGAATAGCTCTTTCTCTTCCCAAAGCGAGGTAATCGCAATGCTAAAAGGACTGAAAAACGCAAGAACAAAATGACACAAGGTAAGAAATAAAACAAATCGCCTCGTAGAATACACCACAAAGCAACAAAGAGTAAGACTAACACCGGGACCACCGCCTTAAAGTTAAGGTTAGCTCTAAACCTTTTCCTTAACTCTAACCCTATTCCTGGCCCTACACTCTTACCCTCACCCAAACCCTACCTAACCTTAAACGTTAACCCAAAAACGAACCCCAAACCCTTACCCTATTCCTAACCAAAAACTCCTACCCACAACCCTAATCCTAACCCTACCTCTGTTCCTAACATTATTCCTAACCCTAAACCCTAACCCTAAAATTAAACCCTAACACTAACCCTAAGTGGAAGACAGATTCTGTAGTCATAAGTAGTATAGGGTGGCACTATGGACCCACCCTATACTACTGTCATACTAACATATGAACCACAACTTAAACCACATATACACCAAAAAAAAAAAAAAAAAAAAAGAAAAGAAAAAAATAAGAACCTACAAAACCGAAGCGGCGTGTAACGTTCAGTAGCAGGGCTACTTGGGTACGGTGGTCTAAACGCTTAGCACTCAGTGTAATATCTTTAGCAGAAGACATATTCAAATATTTTCTTTTTTTTCCCCAGAAAATAGGACATGAAATGTCAAATCCTGTTTTCTGGGGAAATAAGAAAAATATTGTCGATTTGTCGTCTGCCGAATTGGTTAAAAACCGAACTTTTACAGGTGATGACGTTCTATATACTTAATTAATATATCGATTCACACATTTCCTTATTCAGCAGTTCATTATCAAAGTACGATGTAGTACGTACTAAAAGAAACGTGAAGTAATCTGAAACAAATGTGAAGTCTCGATTACAAGCTGACGTCTCAGTCAGAACAAGGCTTATGGAATATAAAAATCAATCATAAGTGTCCATGCAGGATAGAAAAATGACACCCGAGGGGTAGGAACTTCAACCAGGGACGAGGCTTGTCGAATAACTGCTTGAAATTCCTACCCCGATGGTGAGATTCCCCTTCCTGCATGGACTAGCTCCTGATGGATTCTTTTTCTCCCACCTTTCAGTGGATTGTTTCTAGGACCAGCGTGGTCATGTGATGTAGAAGTTTCACACAATGGGCAAAAAGCCTATCTCATATAAGCAAGGGTGGGAGAAATACCAAGGCTCACTTGTCCAACGTCTCATTTCCCTGAGGACCAGTAAAAAAATCATTTTATTTGTCCCTAAACGTCACGGTATTGTCATCACAAATTGGCGGACGTCTGAAATCGAAGTGACTGCATTTACAAAAACTTATTTTCAGAAATGAAAGGTATGCAAGTAAAGATTCTATCATGGTAGTGAGGGACGCATTTTGAAAACATGCCTATATAATTTTGACCCCCTTAAACCCCACTTTTATATAGTAAAACTGGGGTTCATAGGAGTAAACATTATTTTTTCTTATTTTTGCTCAAAAACATAGATCGTGGGTACTCGTTAGAACCGCCTCGCTGAGGCGGTTCTAACGAGTACCCACAATCTATGTTTTGAGCAGAAATATGAAAAACATTAGAGTTTTTATATGAAAACTTTCAGTTTTTGGAGGTGAAATTTTCTATATATATTTGAATAGGAGTGTTTTCGTGATGGGATGAAAAAAATCCGTCCCGCGGCATCACAGTCTGACATCACTCGGCAGACAGTAACCCTCCGGAGGGATTTGTCTATCTACCCCGCACACCTATGATAGATTCTTATATTATTACCTCGTAAAGTTGTGGACCTCATTAGAAGCGCCTCAATAAGGCGCTTCTAATGAGTACCCAAAACATACGTTTTCTTCGAGAAATAAGAAAAATGGCTATTTAAGGGCACATGAATATTGGCTGGACAGTGGATTTTGACTATATCTTTGTTCGTGGGCAAGTAACAAAATGTGATAATTCAACGACCCTGATCCAATCAAAATGCATCTGGCATGGATGTATGCTGATTTTGGAATGAGCTGTTGAGGTATAGACTGAAAACTAAAACATGTCTATGGGGAAATAGCTGGAAAACAAAAGCTTGACGTCATTCTGACATATGTCACTCTGCCATGACACATGTCACTCTGCCATGCCCTATTCTATAATCCTACCAAGTATAACAAGACTCTTTCAAACGGCTACTGAGTTATAGACTAAAAACGAGAAAAAGTCTATGTAAAAGGGAGATATTTGAAAAAATAAAAAAAAGCGTGAGAGTTGTCATTTTTGCCAAACCACTCCGCCTTGACCAAATAGATTAGTCCTGTCCTACCAAGTGTCATTAAAATATTTCAAACGGTTTCTGAGTTTCAGACTGAAAACGAAAAAAATCGATATAAACGAGGAATAACTGTAAAAAAGCGTCAAAGTTGCCATTCTTGTAAATAACACTCCGCCTCACCGTATTTTATAATCCTATCAAGTGTCATTAAAATATATTGAACGGTTTTCGAGCTATAGACTTAAAACAAAAAAAGTCGATATAAAAGGGGAAACAAGAGTGGGAGTTGTCATTCTACTTGACACTCCGCCTCGTCCTATTCTATAGTCCTACTGAGTATCATTAAAACATTTCAAACGGTTTCCGAGTTATAGACTGAAAACAAAAAAGTCGATATAAAGGGGAGATAACTGGCAAATTTAAAGTTTAAAATGATATGATAGACGAGACTAAAGGAGTTATGATCGATAATTCAAAGAAGGAAAAAAAGACAGAAAAATGATAGCAGTCAGGTAAAAGATAGGAGTGAATTCGTGTTATCCCATGATTGCAACTGGCTGATTAGCCTTTGATATGTTAATTGTATCGATTCCAAAAAAAGCCACAAAAGTCAAGCAATAGACGTTGAAACTTACAATGATAAGAGGTAAACGAAATTCCGTGAATACAATTAATCTCGAGTTATCTCCGAGTGATAGTAACTAAACTCAACAATAAAGGGCGGCCAGATAAAGAAGAATGTGACGTCGCACCTTTAAACAAAATACAAAATACTGTTGTTCGTCATGTCACATAAACTTTGACAAGCAAAGATTCAGCTTAGTTACAATAGAGAGATATTTGTGTACCTAAATAATTTATAAAATTTGTTTGCTTAATTCCTGTCAAAGGAACAAACTTTATTTAAACCTCAAAAATATATTCAATAAGGTGATTACAAGAATTTTTGTTTACTGCATGAGAACGAAAAACTCATACTGCCTGTCATCATGCCGTCAATATATTATACATTCAACTAATATAAATCTTTTATTATGAATATGAACAAGTTATGTAAATTTGACGAAGAAATGAGGACCATGTAAAAGTATCAAACTTTGGGATTAACTTATTATTATCCCCCTTACTCCCTTATGCCGCATTTTAGAATGTGCAACATGCCAAAATATATCAAGCGGGCATACGTCTTTAAAAAGAAAACACAATTTTTCGCTGAGTATTACGTGACCATTTTCTGGCATGCTTGGACCCCGTATTATATATTCATTTAAGTTGCCACCATTTTAGAAAAAGGGCTGCTAACTCTATGTGCTCTCTGTTCTTTTTGTGGCTGTTTAATTGTATTTATTTGTCTTTCCCTTTGATGTTGAGAACTTGATGTGGATCTGATTGTATCAGTCCCTGAGTTCACATTTATTTATTTAATTTAACTTTCACACATTGATTTAGTAGTTATCTTCCTAATTATTTTATTTAATTTAGCAAATGTTTCAAATATTTTTCAGCCGCGAAACTATTTGAACATACATGTACATGTCTAATCTGAAATTTCCCACAGTTGTGAACATCAGCTTACTTAAACTATAGTCAAAAGAGGGAATACCTTCTTCATTGTGTCTAAAACACCGTTTTGACTATATTGGATATTTCCAACAGAAGTTAACATCAGATTATTTTTACTATAAAGGTCTGTCCTAAATTTAAAAAACTGTTCACACTTTCCAGTTCAGTAGTGGCACATGTCTATTCACTAAATAAGGGCTTTCACACTTGTATGCATTTAAATAGCTAGGACGGACAATGTTCAAAATACCTAACTGGGATTAGAAATTTATGTACATGTCTAAAGGTGCACTATTACAACAAAAAGGGTCCTGCTTAATAATTTGTAATTCATTAAATGGATAGAAATAATTCTTGAAATTATTGTTGAATAGTTTGACAATCGAATATTTAATATTTGGTGTGTTGACGTCCCATCATCAGGTTTTCAGTCACTTTGGAACAATAATAAGATGCAATATAAATAAGCTATTATTACGCTCCTCAGTCTAAACTAACCTGACTTCAAAGCTTTATGAAGTGGTTGAGGCGAGTTAATCTTCCTAGCATCAGTGGTATCGGACATGGGAGATGTTTTACATGGGTCAGTGAGCGGTCAGCCTTAACAAAACGGTTTTCGAGTAAATGTAATGTGCATTCAACCTTAGCAACACTGGAAGAATCCGGCCATGCATCACAACTTTGTTTAAAATTCAGATAAGACGTATAGTCAAAAGTGGGAATACACCATTCATTATGTCTAAATCACAGTTTATGCTATTGGAAATTCCCAATACTATTCAAAGACATTACATTCTTCATTATGTCTAAATCACCGGTTTGACTATTTGAAATTGTCCATGCTTTCAACAGAAATGTATTTTCACTGTACACTAAAGTGTGATTTTCATGCATAACATGTATAGTACATAATTATTGGAAAGTTCCTATCATAGCAAGCAGACTTTAAACTGACCATCATTAGAACAGATATTGTACAGCGTTCTAGGAAGTAAAAAGCTGTCATAATAATGTGATTGACAAACATCAAACAACGATATAAAATAAAATTTTAATCAAACGACTTCATGATGATATACAAAAGTAACCATTCAAACTGGCAAGATTAATCATCTCATCATACGATACTCTCGTATTTCCCAGCAAAGTAGTGGAACAATGAAAAGTTAATTAAACTGATATCAGGATAATACACAAATTAAACCATGCAAATTGCCAAGATCAGTCAACTCTTCTGGTCCTCTCGCATCTCCTAGCAGAGTGCTGGAAATTTGCAACAATGAGATTTTAATTAAACTGATTTCATGACAATATACAAATTAAACCACAAAAACTGCAAAGATCAGCCATATCCTGGTACTCTCGTATATTCCAGCACAGTGTTGGAAATTTCTATCAATGAGATTTTAATTAAACTTATATCAGGATATCTAGTTTTTTTATTAAACCATTCAAGCTGATAAGATCAGTTATTTCGCATCTTCAATCACAGTATTTAAACTTTCCAACAATGACCGTTTATTAAATTCACCAGTAAAGGGAACGGTTGCAAGCAAATAACTGGTATTTCAGTTCTTTAACATTTCCCAGAGACAGAGTTTGCCCACCAATCCCCATATTCCAATTCTATAGTTGGAACTGTCCAATGCTTATACTCAAAACAGCACCGGTATCCAGAGTAATTTCTTATTTCATTTTTTTTATTTATTTTTTTAACATTTTTTAAAAAAGTATCACCAGTGTTTGGTTGAATATAGTCCAAGACACGAAAACGAATTCAGTGTGTATTATATATTTAGCTGATACCATGAAAATATACGTATTAAACTGTACAAACTGCCAAGTTCAGTCACCTGGTATTCTCGCATCTCCGAGCACAGTGTTGGAAATTTCCAACAATTAGATTTTAATTTAAATGATATCATGATAATATTTAAATTAAACCATTCAAAAGGACAATACCAGTTATCTCTTGGTACTCTTGTATCTTCCATCACAGGCATTTCCAAATTTGAGATTTTAACTGAATTGAACTTATAATAATATACAAATTAAACCACTCGAACTACCAAGATCAGTCATCTTCCAGCACAGTATTAGAAACTTCCAACAATGCAATTTTAATTAAACTGATATCAGGTTATTGTAAAATAGTAAGTGCTAGAAACACGCACCACCATGATTACATATATAATTTTCGTATAAAACCTTGCGTTTAACCAAACAAAGTTTCTTTTTGAATCACACGGCAGTGGGTCTCGCCGACGATTCAATGGTGAGTCAGTGGTAAACATTTTCTAGAATGTTTGTGGATGACCCTACTCATCTTCGGTCGGACCGTGGTTCTACTGGTCGAGCGGTCGAAAACCATTTGCGACTGTTCTAATCATTTCTACGACTGTCTGCCACAGCTAAACGAATTTTGAGGATGTACCCTATGGAACTGTACTAAATGCAAGTAAAGGAACATATATAATTGAGCCAAAACGTCAAGGAACGTACCTTTATACTTGTGCACCTACCATTCGCACAGTCTGATCAGAATCTTCAGTGGGCGTATTTTCAATAGTCCAGAATGCAAATTTGTTTCATGTGGGCAATGAAGACTCTGATAAGACTGCGCGAATGCGCAGACTGCGCAAAAGCGCAGGCAAATTTGAGTCTTGTTTTGATGCAAATGCCAGAATGTAAGTTTTCCTACGTTGCCGCTCAGTTGTACATGTTTTATATTTACAATCTTCGCTTTTCTGCTGTATTAAAAAACCTAAAATTTAATATTGCAAAATGTGTCACGATAAGAATCCTTAAAATATGAAATACGAGTATTACATTCCAACACCTAAACGTATTTTGATTTTTTATTGTTAACATTTGCTCAAAAAATATGTTGACGAAAAGTTGATTACATGTATCATTAATAATATATAGACGTAATGTCAGCTGTTCTACACATTAGCGTAACGTCATAAATGCAACAAATGACGCTAAGAATGACATGCAATGTTACGTATGTAAACATTCTTCTGGGTATTTGCGAACAGCTGTTCAGATCATTTAGCCCACCCGCTCAGAATGATTAGTGTCTCCACGCGTCGATGTGATCTACAGGGCCAAAATGAGTTTGAAGGTAGGCAGCGAAGGCTTAGTTTGCATGGATGAGTACCATATATATCCTAAGTAATCGGACAAACAGGCCTCATCAAATAGTGTAGACCCAAATCAGACGCCACAGAAAGAGGCGTCTGATCTGTGTTTACTCTGTTTGCCACTCATTCAACAGTTAAAGACACATACATCATGAATACTGATAGTCAAATGTAACTGTTCTAACCCTAGGATAAGTATGATGAGAAGCTTTTGTGTCCGAATACATTACGAAAACACGCCTATGCAAATATAATTATTATGTAGAAAATTTCACCTCCAAAAAAACTGAAAAATTTCAGATAAAAACCTCTAATATTTTTCATATTTCTGCTCAAAACATAGATTATGGGTACTCGTTAGAACCGCCTCGGCGAGGCGGTTCTAACGAGTACCCACAATCTATGGTTTGAGTAGAAATAAGAAAAAATAATGTATACCCTGTAAACCCCAGATTTACTATATAAAAGTGGGCTTTCAAGGGGTGAAAAATTATATAGGTATGTTTTCGTGATGTTAAGGGTAAATAAGCAGATCGAGTTGTCACCATTCCGTAGAATCATTTCCTCGCGACGAGGTTTATTTATTTCTATTAAAGTACAGCATTTTGTTTGTTCGTTTTTTTTTGTTTTTTTTTTTTTTGTATTTTTTTTTTTTTTTTTTTCTTTCTTTTGTTTTTTGTTTTGCTTTTAGTGGACCTGATGGCGATGTTTCTGTAACTTTGCTCAGCATTAAGGTTTGTTAAGCTGTGTGAAGCTGGCTTAGTATTTCTTTATGCTTATTGTTGAGATGCCATCTTTTCTTTCTGAAATTATTTTGCTAAAAAATTCTATAAAAGCTTTCAAAAATCTTCACGGGTGTATTTAAGTATAGAAACACACGTAAGACGGGTGTTTTGCTGTATATATCGATGGCCGAAAGTCCCTGAATCAAGTGACGTCGGTTTACGACAGTGTTTGTTTACATTTAAGTGACATTTTATGAAAAACTTCCTAACCAAACCAAAACGATAACTTTTTTAATCCTAAACGCATTTTGTCGTGCAAATTAAGACAGTGTACTTTGTATATTTTGCTAAAGAACGTATGTCGGAAAAATGACGCACCATCATGTCAAGATATTCAGTTATTTTTTTTTTTCTTGATGCAGATAAACTGAAATAGAAGGACATATTTGGCGATTTTCTCTCATTTTGAGCCCAATGTTTTTTTTTTATCAAATACTCTTTATCATTTGTTCTTTAATCCATTTGCTTTGTTGTTTAGCATATTTACAGAAATGTGTAGAACAGCTGACTTTACGTCTCACTGAACCGAAAACGAAACGCAACTCCAAACTGAAATCGATATGTTAGCTAAAAAAAATTATTTACCAGAAAACCAAAATAATGGCACAATTATGTAATCTTTGCCGAATGTTACCAATTTAAATTTCAGTGTAACAACACAGAGTCCGTTTTGTCAGCAGGGAGGTCATTTCAAAAATACCAAAAATACAAAAATAACTTAAAAAACTCAAGCGGTTAATCGCGGGTATGGCCTCTATTCTCATCGACTCCTGAACATGCCAGTCTGGTCATAGACTGGATGACTATCAATCTGGGCCTGTGGAATAGCATTCCATACTTGGCCGAGCGCGAGACGTACTGTTTGAAGTGTAACTAGTAGCTGTGGGCGTCTCCGAACACGCCTATCCAGAATGTTCCATAAGTTCCATAAGTGTTCTGTAAGAGAGAGATAGAGCTTTATGGGTGCTAGCGCATGACGTCGATGTTGTTTTAATGAAGAAAAGCCATGCTGAGTCGTGCGGAAATATGACGTTGTGCTGACGTACAAATGGAATAGATAAATACCGTCTACTTAACGCTGAGCCGTCAAACTGCCGTTTAAGACATCAAAGGTAATCTGTGTCCCTTTGATATGCCTGCCAGCACGATCTAAACACCGCCTCCAAACCGATCACTTTCCAGCACTCAATTGTCAAGGTAACGCTCGCTGACGCGATTGTAAACCCTTTCAAGGCCGTCAACTCTATACATCAGTAACTGGATTCATCTGAAAACCTGACGGTTCGCCTCTGACGAAGAAGAAACCGGTTCGGACTGTGTTGATTGAGCCAAATCATTTTCACTTGACGTCGACGTGATATTAATGGCATGTCATCCTATGTCCAAAAAGACAGTATCGCAAACTCTCGTAGGCGGATTCTGACAGTATCGGTACTTATCCGATTGGTATTCTTTCCTGGGGTCGCCTGGTTAGTTTCAACGGTTGTATGGAACCGACTACAAATACAGATGGGTGAGTCGTATACATCTGTCTTGTCGACGTGTCGTGTCGTGTCGCGCGCTCATTAACTTCTGGGCTGATCGCTCGTCGTTCCTAACTGACGTAGACGCAGATACAATCTAGATATCGTCGATGTACTCACTAAATTACAAAATCAGTTGTCTGCAAACTATTGGGTTTCATGCATTATTGTTCTTTACAATTTTTACGTTTCTTTTTTGGTTCAGTATAGTAACACGATACCGTTAGCTACCATTTTGTCATAATTTATTTTAATAGTGAAATACATTAGACCGGTATGTTGCGAAATCCCTGTACAAAATGTATTGCTGACGGCTACGAACATTTATAGCAAAGCCCCCCACCCCCTTCCCCCAACCCACCACCTCCCTTGCCTTCAGTAGTTTTCCTGCCGACCTTTTCAGGGGGGAGGTTCCTCTGTTGCAGTTCTTCTTTATTTGTGCGTCGGCGGTTTCATATGTGGTCTTTGTTTTGTCATTATTTGTTTCTCACCTCTCCTTGGAAGACTTTGAATCGTGGTTGTAGCAATTCCTTGGTATCTTACATATATATTAACAAATGAATTTTTAAGCAGTGGTTTGATGTGAACATGGAGGTGGACTACTGGTTCTTTAATTCCCAGCCTATTCTAGAAAAATAACGATGGCAGTTATCCTGGTAAAGCTTTTTAGTCCTAGACAGGAATCTCTATCCAGACATATGAGCAGCATCGTCCGAAAACCTACCTTTAGATATATGCGCCCACTGAAGGTGGGCGAATGCACACTCTATTCAGAACCTTCAGTGGGCGCATACATGTATTTAATAGCCATGTATACAAAGCTTCTTTATGCGATCAACCAAGACTCTGACCAGACCGCGCGGATCCACAGGCTGATTTGAGTCTTCGCTCGGCGAACATGTCTTAAGGTACGTTTTCCTTAGCAATGTTGCAAACTTCATCACTGCTTATGAAGAGTCTTAATAAAACCGAGACTTCCATTTTACATATGTTATGTGTTCTTTGCATCACGAAAACATGCCTATATAATTTTGACCCCCTTAAACCCCACTTTTACATAGTAAAACTGGTGTTTACAGGGGTATACTTTATTTTTCTTATTTCTGCTCAAAAACATAGATTGTGGGTACTCGTTAGAACCGCCTCGGCGAGGCGGTTCTAACGAGTACCCACAGTCTATGTTTTGAGCAGAAATAAGAAAAATATCAGAATTGTTATCTGAAAAATTTCATTTTTTGGAGGTAAAATTTTACAGTATATTTGAATAGGCGTGTTTTCATAATGGTTTCCAAAGGCAACCTTAAGACTTTTTACTGATGTTGCGGCTCAGACTATTAATATCATATTTTCTAGATAAACAATGACAGATCGTTATTTACACATGATGACATTTAAGTTATGTCATATGAAATTGTGTCTTAAGTTACTGCGAACGCTAACGGCTCATGCGAACAGTTAAGTTACAGACAGGCCATCGCAACCGTCATGTATGATAAGGTTCTTGCTGTAATATGCTAGAACATTACGAAAACACGCCTATTCAAATATATAGAAAATTTCACCTCCAAAAACTGAAAATTTTCAGATAAAAAAACTCGGATATTTTTCATATTTCTGCTCAAAACATAGATTGTGGGTACTCGTTAGAACCGCCTCGGCGAGGCGGTTCTAACGAGTACCCACAATCTATGTTTTTGAGCAAAAATAAGAAAATTAATATATACCCCTGTAAACCCCAGTTTTACTAAATAAAAGTGGGGGTTTAATGGGGTCAAAATTATATAGGCATGTTTTCGTGATGTACCACAAAATCTGCTACAATATATGCTACAATATCCGAAGACGCCCAGTTAGTGGAGAGGAAATTGCCAGTCTCACTGACGAAAATCTTTTTTTTTTTTTTTTTTTTTTTTTTTTTTGCAAACAGCGTATATCCAGATGAGACGGTTGAAGTTGATGATTTACGCTTTTTGACATTTTGTCTTTGAATTTAGATATAAACTTGTTTGCAATAAATACTTTGTTTAAAAATAAGGCGACAGTTATTGTCTGATGGTTCATGACCAGAGATATTAACCCAATTTAAAACTAGCGTCCCATAAAATGGACATTGGCAAACAGTGTATACCCATATCAGACGTCGCAGAACGCGGCGTCTGATCAGGATCTACACTGTTTGCATTAAATTCAGGAATTTCTTTGAAACCTGATAATAAATGAAACTAACCAGACACTCCTTATGTTGGAAATGGATCAATCCGAAGAGTAAAAGTAGAAGAGTTCATGCGGCGTAAGGTTTATTATGAACTCGAAGAACGTGAGAAAACATACCTTCTGACATGAGCGCCCAACGAATTCTGAAATCAACGTGCGCATCCGTGCATTCTTATCTGAGTCTGCGTTCACCACTTTAAAAACTATGCATCATTTGTAATTAAAAAAATGCGCTCAGTGACGATTCTGTCCAGACTGCGCAAATGTGCAAGCTGATCAGAATCTTCGCTGGACGCACATTACGAAAACACGCCTATTCAAATGTATTGAAAATTTCACCACCAAAAACTGAAAGTTTTCAGATAAAAATTCTGATATTTTTCATATTTCTGCTCGAAACGTAGATTGTGGGTACTCGTTAGAACCGCCTCGGCGAGGCGGTTCTAACGAGTACCTACAATCTATGTTTTTGAGCAGAATTAAGAAAAATAATGTATACCCCTGTAAACCCCAGTTTTACTATATAAAAGTGGGGTTTCAGGGGGTTAAAATTACATAGGTATGTTTTCGTGATAAATGCCCTTCATGAGGCGCGTTTTCCAAAGGCATGTCTCATTTTTTTCTGCAATCGTAAGGAACGTAATTAGGGGAGCAGTTTTATAGCTTACATTAACCTCACTTCTCACTTGCAATGTTTTTTTTTTTTTTAAACACTGTGATTCTTTTATTCATGTACTGAGATTTGTACTTATAAACTTTATCTGCTGTATCACGAATTCTCATCACTTTTAGTAAGGTACTGAACATTGGGATCATCAACAGACAAACCGGAAACCATATACGGAGTTTCCGGTTGTTTTTCTAATACAAAATATATATGATCTGGCTTCCGATCTGTCATCTGCGTAGCAATGTCTACTGGTTTAAGCGTGTTTGTGTCCGGCTCAAGAATGAAATATTCATGGTTAGGACTGTAATACTGAATTTCTTCTTCATCACTCACACGTCTTATATTGTTTACCGGCTGGTTTGTCTGTGGTTCTAAAATGTAGTACTGATCGTCTCCGGCATGTTTTACGCCGTCTCTGTCTGTATTGTTCTTGTCTTCTATGGTTACATGCATATACTCATATCCCTCATTTGGTAAGCCCTGTCCTGTCCAACCATTAGATTTAGAGTTGGGTTTGAAAGGCGTATATTTGTGAAACTTTTTTCTACTCTCGCTTTGAAATTCCTGATATCTCTTTCGCTCTTCGTGGTCATCAGGGGTTTCTTCTCTTTCTGCTCGCTGGATAGAAAATATATGAGATCAGTAACGTGAGAAAACACATCTGCAGATATGTGCTCCAAGCAAAGACTCAGTTCAGCCTGCTCATCCCCGCAGTCTGATTAGAGTCTTCGTGGTCAACATGAAGACATTAGATTCATCACGAAAACAGACCTATAAAAATTTGACTCCCTTAAACCCCACTTTTGTACAGTAAAACTGGGGTTTACAGGGGTTAACATTTTTTTTCTTACTTTTGCTCGAAAACATAAATTGTTGGTATTCGTAAGAACCGCCTTGTCGAGGCGGTTCTAACGAGTACCAATATTCTGTGTTTTGAGCAGAAATGTGCAAAAATATCATTTTCTTTTTGTCTAAAAATTTACAGTTTTGGGAGGTGAAATTCTCTATATATTTGAATTAGCGTGTTTTCGTAACACTTGGCTAGCCAAATGAATGAAGACCCTGATCAGACTTTGCGAATGAGCATGTGATCTAAAACATCGCTGGGCGCAGGCCCGATAGTACGTTTTCTGACGTTGCGGCTCGTAAAAACTACTCGATGGGTAGCAAACAGGGCAGACCCGGATCAGACGCCTCGTTCCAATACGATACGTGTCCAATGCGTATTTGCGTAGTGTATTCAAAGCTTTCACTGTTTATCAACAAATTCTACAGTATCCAATATTCCCCCCCCCCCACCCTCTTTTTTGTGTGGGGTTGGAGGGGGGGTGGGGGGGTGGGGGGGCTTTTATTTTTTCATAATTTTTTATTGATTAGTATTTTCTTTTGTAAAGAGGCAGCAAATGCGAATGTGCAGTCTGAATTTGGTCTTCGATATGCTCATTTTCTGAAGATGTTTATTATTATTAGAACTAGGAACTCACCGTATAAAAATAATGATTGAATCCTTAAATTTAAAACAAAAATTATATATAAAATACACGTAGCAATTAATTTTATGTCTAATGCAGTGTATAAATTGTATGAAACGGTTTTTTATAATAATGCATGAAATACACCAAAAAAACGTCATGAACTGTTAAAATTAAAGGATATTTGAATCTAATAATATAAACGAATGTGCAGATAAGTTTTACAAATTCGATTTTAAAAGCGGCTTAAGCTTCAATTCCAAATAACATCTTGACCTAACGAGCCTCAATGGATAAATGCACAAATAATACGCGAAATAAGAAAACGGAAACGCCTATCTAAAAATGCCAAACGAAACAATACAAGTAACAGCTGGAAAAACTTTAGACAGAACGAAATGACCTTAATGATAAGAGAAGCTAAGAAAAATTACAAGGATAAACTTACATATGACCTAGTAAACAGCAAACGATGGCACAGACTAGTAAATCAAATTATCGTCCCTCAAAACAATACAAAGTCTATACAATTTCTTGAAATCGACGATGAAATTATACAATCTGACCGTGAAATAGCTGAAGCCCTAAACAATAACTTTGTTGAGCAGTCAACATTAGATGACAGCTATGCCTCGTTACCAGAATTTCACCCTCCGAACTAAGAGATACTTGAAAATATTCAAATAACAAATGATGACATGAAGGAAGCTGTTAGTATAGTGAAATCAAATAAGGCCCCTGGTCTAGACCACATAAGTCCTAGGCTGTGTAAAGAAGGCGCGTCAACTTATTCTTCAAATTATTAACCTTTCTCTGACGTTTAGAGAGTTTTCCGATTCCTGGAAAAATCCAGTTTAACTGCCGTTCATAAAAAAGATAATCGCTTTGATCCCAGTAATTATAGACTTATTTCATTAATGAAATATAATGGTAAACTAATGGAACAGTGTATACACAAGCATGTTTCAGATAACTTATTGAACATTATTACGCCCTGGATTCCAGGCCAGCGACTCTGGGGTGAATCAGCTTTTATACATTTGTAACAAAATATCCAATGCGCTTGATAACAATAAAGAACTAAGAATAGTATTTCTCGATATAAGTAAGGCTTTTGATCGTGTCTGGTCCAAAGGTCTCTTATTTAAGCTTAAGTCAGTAGGTATCTCGAGTAAATTACTGGATTGGTTCAGCAACTACCTCTCAGATAGATATCAACGCGTGTGCATAAGAAATGTCATCTCTTCATGGAAAAAGATAAATGCTGGTGTGCCCGAGGGCTCTATCCTTGGGCCCCTATTCTTTATTATATTTATTGATGATATTATAAATGATACCAATAGTTTCAGAAGACGTCTTGCGGATGATACTTGTATCTTTGAAATAGTTGACGACCCTGTTGCCTCAGCAGCGACTTAAAATGATGATCTAAAGAACATACTTGCTTGGGCGGGGGTGGGGGTGGGGAGTGCCACAATCCACAAGCCACAGCCCTTCCCAGACACGAAGAGGAAGAGTAAAACAGACAAAACCAAACAAGCGAAAATCGAACAGACGTATGAAAAGCACTAAGATTAGCTCACTCGTCCCAAACCGAGGTAATCGCAATGCTAAAAGGACTGAAAAACACAAGAACGAAATAACACAAATAACACATGGCAAGACTTAAAACAAATGCCTCGTAGAATAAACCACAAAGCAACAAAGAGTTAGACTAACACCGGGGCCACCGCCTTAGAACGATCAGTAGAATAAACCACCGTGTGGGTATGTGTGTGGGGATGGAAGGGGGAGGGGGGAGGTGAGAGGTGGGGGTTAAGCACTTTTACAGCTGATCCAAATTCACCCTGGGTGCCTATGCCACTTTTAATCACAACTAGTAGAACAGAAAGCAAAATGGGATCTGTTGAAGGTGACCAAAATGCTAGCATCACAACATAACTAGTAAAATAGAAATGGGCAGCTATTGAAGACGGTGACCACAATGCTAGTATCACAATACATATAGAAAAAAAGAAAGCTATGCGGAAACCACAAAGCTACAAAGAGTAAGAACAACACCAGGACCACCGCCTTAGAACGGTCAGTAGAATAAACTGCTGGAAAAGGCATACAAACGATTAGGGTCTCAAAGACGACACATATTCACACTAGATAGACGCCTCTTGCTTAAATTGTACACAACTTTTGTTAGGCCAATGTTAGAGTATAGCGACATCATATGGGACAGCTGCAGTCTGGAAAAAACATAACTTAGAAGAAATTATTCAGCTAGATAGAAATTATTCAGCTAGATGCTGCTTGAATACTCACAGGAGCTACTAAATTATGTAGTACACAAAAGTTGTATGACGACACCTGCCTAGAACCATTAACGTTTCGTCTCGAAAATCACAATATATGCCAGCAATATAAAATGTTAAGTAATCTTACTCCCCCTTATCAACAAGAACTGATCCCTCAAATAGTCCAGGAAAAAACACGATACTCTCTTGAAAATTTTACAAACTTTGCTATACCTGCAGCTAGAACGACATACCATTTTAATTCATCTTTAACATCTACTACTAGACAATGCAATTTGTTGGATTAAGATATACAATTATATAAAATGTCCAAAACGAATACTCAATTTAAACGTTTACTCAAAGATTACAAAAGGTTGAAGAAGAATTTATGAAATCTTGATTAAATGTGACAATAACACCCCAAATACCCCGAAAGTTCACCGAACTGCGGAGCGGTTCGGCGTGCAGACACACTTCTATAGACTAACCATGTGACCAGTGATGTGTGTGACCAAAAATGTGATGGTCCAACAAACGTTTGGGTGGTTTGGTGCTTATCCTGAAAAACAATTAGCATTCCGTGAGTTGGCAGAGGTTATTGACACAGAGGCCGTGCCGATAATAACAAGAAAACAGCCCATAACGCCAAGCATTCCAATTTCAAGTCGGTGAATCACGAGACGTATGACGTCAGCCTGAAAAAATTGCGATCGCGGCCATTTTGAATTTTGTCTCCACTTCGAATTTTATTTCTATCCATTCTCTGTCTATATACAAGCTAAGCATGATTCGTTTTGTTCTTAAGGTACACTTCGATGTAGAGTTCCAGATAACATATAGACTTCATGCTTTTTTCAACTGATAATCTGAAAACAAAATCTTCGACACAATAATATGTTTGTTCGAGCGGTTTGTAAATTGCTGTTATTTTTTATTTTATTATTTTTTTTCATGATGTGTAGACTCGCAAAAAACAAGACCACAAAGAAACAAAGACAAAAACGCACAAAAGGTAAAAAAATTTTAGGAAAAATCATGAAACAGTAAAATGGATTTCAGGTTAGCGAACGATAATGTATTGTCGTTGTACCTGTCACCGGCATACACTAGTTTTCGGTTTTCGGAAAATATGGTCCCGCCGATCGGGGCCGGCGAAATAGATGGGCTGCTTAAATGGCAGAGCTTCTAGTAGCTAAGCAGGACCCGAATTCATAAGATCGGGTCGCGCGCGTAAAGGTCCCACAAATTTGGAGGAAATGTCTCTAAACGACTGAAATAATGTTGACTTGGACGTTAAATCGCAGTTCATGCAGTGGACTCAGAAGTCGAGCGTGGTCTGAAATCAAATTCAGTTAGACTCTGACTGCATTATTGTGAATCTTGAGCTGACAACACTGAACAGGTGGGTGATAAGGCCAAATAAAGAACATGTGTGTTTAGGGCAACATGTTAGAGAAATATAGGTAGGATAGGTAGGGATTCTCATTTTTTACATTTTTTATTTATGAATATACCATAATTACCAGATATATTAAGACTTTGCATAGGCTTTCAAGCGGGACCTATTTTCCCTACTTTTTGTGCTCCAACTTTTCCCTATTTTTTTCTGAAAATGCCCTTTTAATACCTTAATTTTTAGTCCAAAAATGTTCGAAAGGCCCAAAAATTGTATTTTTTTACCTAGCTTGCTCGGAGTTTGTAAAAATCAGATCAACTTAATCTGAGCAGCCGCGATGCAAAAGTTGTAACTCTTTTTTGGAACATTTAGTTTGGTATTTCCTATCCATGGTAAAGCAGTGTTTTTGTTCAGAGAAGATCATACATGCCATAAACTCTTATTATATCTTTTTTCTACTTCTGAAAACACTCAGGACGTCCTTAGTATCCCTACTTAACATGGCCAACTTTTTCAAACTTTTGAGCCCTACTTTAAAGCCTGTTTGCACATAAAAATTTTACCTAATTAGTTTGCCTATCTTAAGAATAAAAATACTGACAGAATGGCAAACAGTTTACCAATTGGAGTAGTTGATCTGGGTCTACACTGTTTGTTCAGACCTTCTTGTCAGAATATTTTGTATGAATATTTTATCCTAGTACCACCTGCTTGTTTTTGAGAAGACATGTAAAAAGATGATAGATTTCACCAAGAAAATTAGGTAGGATATGGTTACCCGAAATACACATATTTTTTTTTTATTTGGCTTAATGTAGTAGTGAAATGTATATGACAAAATTGTACTGCCTTGCAATACAAGCCAGCTCATTTAGAGGTGGGTCGGCTGGATAGGTGAGTTGTTAGCTCACCGATCACCGATCACAAGGTCCCAGTTTTATAACCAGGAATTCAGCTCTTGACTGTAGGGCGCTTCATTGCACAGAGTTTTTCATTGTCACCTTTCTGCTGTCTCGATATGACTTAAATGATGTCTAAAGGGTTTTAAAGCACCAAACCGTCAGCATAATACTGACGTGGTAGGGTGTTGGCCTTTCATGCAAGTTGCCTGCGTTTGATCCCGGGCAGCGGCATTGGCGATTAGAGTTGTTTCTCCTGTAACAATAATATAGAATAAATCATTTTGGTTGTATAAGAGCCCAAATTAGTATTTTCTCTGTAGTATAACTACAGCAGTTAAACTGAAAAAAAAAAAACAAAAAAAAAAAAAACAGATATGGGTCCCCTTTATCCTTGAATATTATTTATTATTGAATAACGGGTTTTGCCCCTCCACCTTCTTTGAAGAAAAAGGTAAAAGAAAAGTCCAGGGAGTCCCACAATCATTGAAATTGTGAGCATTATAACTTGGTCCACTGTTTTTCAGCTCATCTGAGCCAAAGGCTCAAGACGAGATATCATGACCCGTCAGTCCACACCTTCGAGGAACTCCTCTGAAGCCCCGGGCTCATCTTTAGCTCGCTTGTACAAAAGTACAGAAAGAGCTATTGCACTACTCCCCGCATTAGGCTGGCAGCAGCATTTGTTAGCCTTGCAAGGCTTGTCTATCCATAATTAAATTCTGAAAATCTCAATAAATGAAACTGTAAAATGCAACCTGGTGTAATTAATGTGTACACCTCATAAAATAATAAAGGTTATAGGGCTCCAGATAAGAATGAGAGAAAATAAAACATTAAAGGTTCTTAGGTTTTAAACTGCTCTGAATATTTTGATATTTTTTTGTAAGCTGTTACATATTTACAAGATCTAACCAATGATATTGTCACAAGAGATTTCACAATACATAGTTGATTGCCGAGGCGTATCCGTCCCTCCGAATTCAGTTTGTGAAAATTACTATACCTTTTAAATCGCTTGAACTATATTTATCATTTATGGCATGCAGATAGGTACTGACAAGACCTAACCAATGAAATTGACAAATGCAACCTGGTGATATAAATGTGTACTCATAAGACAATACAAGTTTAAGGGTTCCAGATAAAAGATGAAAATCATTAAAGGTACCAAGGGTTTAAACCATGTGGAATTTTCTGATAATTTTTGGCATGCAGATACTTAATGACAAGCAAACCAACGAAATCGTCAAATTCTACATTTCTCTAGTTAATAAATAATAGCCTTCTCAAGGCGTGTCCGTCCGGCATAATCCGTTTTGAAAATTGCTATAACTTTTAAACAACTTGGAATATATTGACAAGTTATGGCCTGCGGATACATATTGACAAGCCCAAACCCAACGAAATTGTCAAAGCAACCTGATGTAATAATTGTGTACTCTCCATGAAACAATAAAGATTTAACATTAAAGATTCTTAGATTTTAAACCACCTGGAATAGTCCGATAAGTTTTGGCATGCATATATATTGACAAGATCTAACAAATGAAATTTTCAAATGCCAGATTTCTTTATAAACTGCCTTGCCAAGGCATGTCCGTCTGTCTGTAATCAATTTGTGAAAATTGCTAAAACCTTTTAAACCGCTCAGAATATTATGATAATTAATGGCAGATAGATACATACAAGAGGAATAAAACAGTAAAGATTCGCATGGTACTATATAAAAGAGATAAAAATAATTCTGATGACATGAAAATCGCAATAAAAAGTGAAGCATAGCTGAATAAATTTCCTGCCTATCGAGGAATTTGAACCCGCTCTGCCCTGCTTTAAATCCAGTGGTCTAACTACTGCGCCCAAGAATCAACTCCCTGACGCAGTTGTCAGAGAATGAATATATATCTACAAGCTATGCGTTATCTGCTAAGGTAGATTATCGAAGGTAGTAATGACAGGCCGTAACACCTCCACCCTCTTCAAGAAAGTCATCACGAAGCCATTTTCGGTCAAGTAAAGTCCCATCCCGGACAAGCCCTCATCTTACGACATGAAAGTCGTAATAAAGGAATGAAGAATAGCTGAATAAATTTCCCGCCTATCGTGGGATTCGAACCCGGTCTGCCCGTATAAAAACCCAGTGCTCTGACTTTTATGCCAAAGAATCGACTCCCTGAAGCAGTTGTAAGGAGAATATTTCTACAAGCTATGGGGAATCTGCAAAGGCAGATTATCGAAGGTAAGAGTGATGAGCCTAACACATTAGAGAATCTTAGCGCTCAAGTTAAAAATAAAACAATTTCCTTTGTTCTCGATAAGCTGGGTCACTCGGTCGGGTGTGGCGAAGGTGCCATGTACCTTATGTTACCGGGGTGTCCAACTGATATTAGCTTACCGTTTGGCAAAGCCTGCTATCCTTGAAGCAGGTAAAAGTAGAGGGGGAATGTTAATATTTATTCTGTTTCTTCAGTTTAATTCGTGTTCCTCTTCCTTTTCATCTATCACTGTTCTTCCTTGATTTGGAAGATGACACGAAATGGCCAACAATTGTTGATGTTTCGTTAAACCCCATCGCAATCAGTGGTCCAGATAAGAGCCAATACATTAGCGCTTCTCAGGATTCAGATAAGGGAGTAAACAGGCCCCGGATAAAAGACATTAAACATTAAAGTTTCTTGGGACTCAAGCTAAGATAAAAAAAATAATAATGGTTCTAAGGGCTTCTGATTAGAGATAAAAGAAAGAGGTCCTTAGGGCTCCAGGTAAGAGAGCTACAAAAATACAGGTTTTCCAAATTAGGGTATTTAACAATAAAGTTTCTTATGGGGTCCTGATAAAAGAGATAAGAAAGGTTTTTAGGGTTTCTGATAAGATTGATTAAACAAGAAATAACAATTAAACAAGAGAACAATTTTCTCAGGGTTCCAGATAAGAGGAAAAAATTCTTTGAGCTCCAGATAATAAGATATAAAACAATTTTCCTTTGGCTCCAGATAAGAGCTAAAGCCATTAGAGGTTATTTGGGCTCGTGATAAGAGAAAATAAACAAGAAAGGTTCTTAGGGCTCTGAGAAGAGAAATACAAAAAAGTGGTTCTTGGGGCTCCAAATTAGAGAGATAAAACATAAAAAATTCTTACACCTCCGGATGAGCTGAAATGACAAAAAAGATTATTAGGGCTCCAGAAAAGAGATAGAAAAAAAGGAGCTCCTCATAAGAGAGATAAGCCAATATAAGTTCACAACAGAGGTTCTAAGTGCTCCAGAGAGAGATAAAACAGTTTTCTTCTCGTTCCTAGGGCTCCAGATAAGAGATATATACAATTTTCTTTTGGGATCCAGATAAGAGATAAAACAAGAGGTTCAGGGGGCTCCAATGAGAGAATAAACAATAAAGGCTCTCTTGGCCCCAGATAATAGAAAAAACAATAGTGGTTGTAAGGGCTCCAGAAAAGAGGGATAAAACAATACAGGCTCTTATGGCTCCAGCTAAGACAGCTAAAACAATAGAGGTTCTTAGGTTCCAGATATGACAGAAAAAACAATTATATATAGAGATTCTTAGGTCTCCGGATTTGAGAGAGAAAACGTTATTATATTTTTTTTGCATTCCAGATACGTGATAAAACAATAAAGATTTTTTATGTTCCAAGAGTTAATTAGTTCTGATATGTTGAAGAAAATACAAGACATTTTGGTTGTCTACCTTTTTTTACCAACTGATATTAAATAATAATCAGGGTTTTCTCTCAGAGTTTGAAAATGAGGATTCCAGGGACTCACTGCAATGAAGTTTAGAAGTTCTTGATAAGATTTAAATGGGCGTTGTTTTAAAGGGGTTAACTGTTGCTGAAATAGAAATAATTCTTGTTATTTAGGTGGCAGATACATGTAGATTAAAATACAAAGCCATAAATAAATAAAATTAATATATTAAGCTCAATCATATCTGCTTTACTCAGGACCTATAAGGGTCCAGAATATGCGGTTAAAAGGGACTCGGAACAACAATGTTGGTCGATAGTTTTCTGTTTGATTATTTTAGAATATGGTATCAGTAAAAGGCAATGTCATAATGACATGTTTGTGTATCAAACAGCAGATGTTTAAAATGTTTATAGATTCTTTAAGTTTATAAGTTTATTGTCATTTTGACACAGCGTTCGAGAGGACAGAATTCATTTGGAAATAAGAGGGGATGCGGATGCGTATGAAATTAATGTAGATTTTAGTCATTGAAAAAAAAAGAACTTTTTGATTGAGTTTGGCCATCCCACCTATGAAGCAAGTGATGATAATTTGGACGCACGGATATAGGTAGCTACTATTAAATTCATATAAGCAAAATTTTACATTTTAAAACCGTTTAGTTCAATCATATTTATTGCAAAATTTATAATGGAAGGGGTCGGGCTACAAGTTCTCACAACATTAGTTACGGCCCTCCCCTACAATGGAAACATAGCATGCATATATGCAGATAACAATAGCAATAGCAATATACACTATTCAATTTTTAAATTGAGAAAAGACATAAGCTATTGTAACTACAATAACAGCAAATGACTAAGCTATAGAAAAGAAAATCTAAGTGTTTATATTGAAATGTTATTATGCGTAATGCTTAAAGAATTGGAAGTAAGAAGAATATATAGATACATATAAATAAAGAAATAATAATAACAATATATAAATAAATATATAAGTGTGTGTTGTGTTAGTGGGTGTGTGAGTGTATGTAATAAGGTAGTGAGGTATATCAGCCGACAGCAGGTGGAAAGGCAACAACGTCAGCGAACGTACTTCAGTTTTTGACAAATTTCATTAGGCTCAAAGACTATTAGTTAACAACTGCAAATCTACCAGTGTTTTTATTAGGTTTGAACAGCGATAAAGATACTTGTGTTCTCTTGGTCTGTTGGTCTGTCATTCCCGAAAAGAAGTTTTTCGGTATTTATAGGGAGGTAATTTCGGATTTCGTTAAATAGTATAACACACTCGTTCGTGTAGTTTGGACAATTGAAGAAAAAGTGCTCAGCATTATAAACCCACTTCCACAGGTTGGGCTATTGAATAAGTGATTAAGGTATAAGTCATTTTTTAAATTGCTACAATTGTTTCTGATCCTTGCCTGCATAACTGACCAATACCGTTCCCCGCATAAAAAGAAATGTGGAACGTTATTAAAATCAGAGCGCAGATGTTTTAACTTACTTTTGAAACATAATAGGCCACTGGAGGTACAAATCTCTACGTGAAGCGAGTTCCATAGAGAGATGGATGAAGGTATACAGGACTTCCGTAAAATTTCGGTTCTGGTAAATGGAACAGCAGGGTTATAATTATTGCGAAGAGGATAATTTGTTGTATCTCTTACAAGGTGAGGAATGAGGTCAGATATATTATCAGGAGTCAAGTCATTAACAGCTTTATACATAAATGCCAGTTTTTGTTCTTTACGCCTAGTATTTAATGAAACCCAGCTCACTCTCTATATAAATTTACTAACGATACAGAACGAGTTAAACCCGTTACAATCCTAGCTGCTTCATTCTGAGGTTCTTCGAGCGTGTTTGAATCTTGTATTGTGCAGTTATCCCAAACTACAGCAGGATATTCCAAAATTGATAACACGTAAGAAAGATATATTTGGTTCAGTGCAACTCTATGAAAAGTAAGTTTTATTTTACGCATAATACCAATGACTTTGGAAGCACTGCTGACGATGTTTTCTATGTGTTTACATCACTGGCCCTTGTTACTTAGGGTTAAACCTAAATGTTTGTGGTCCGAGACAAATTTAATTGGAATATCGCCAAGAATTATATGAGGCAAGTAAGTAAAATGCTTTAAAAGGATACATGATGGCTTCAGTTTTCAAAGCGTTGAAGGATATTTAGCCATTGTTTAGCCCAGGCAGACAGAATCTGTAAATCATGATTAATTATGCCCTGTAAGACTATAATTGATAACACTGTGCAGAACAGAGAGCTATCGTCTGCAAGTAAACGTGTTTAACTAAGAAGTAACTCTGCAATGTCATTAACATAAATCAAGAACAGCAGAGGCCCAAAGACTGAGCCTTGGGGTACTCCAGCATGCACTGGTTTTGAAGTAGAAGTGCGGGATCTGATTATCACACGCTGAGACCTGTTACTTAAGTAGTCTATAAGCCAGTCTAAGAGAGAGAACCACTAATGCCATGCTGTTTTAATTTAAACACTAGACCCTGTGCCAGACTCTATCAAAAGTCTTTGACATATCACAGAATACCATACATGAAAATTGTTCATTATCAAACGTTTGATGAATATGTTGATAAATATCTATTAACTGATAGGTTGTTGAGTGACTGGGTAAGAAGCCAGATGGATATTTGTATAGTAAGTGGTTTTCATGCAGATGGTTGTAAATGTTTTTGACAACGATTCGTTCTTGTAGCTTGCCTATGTTACTTAATAAAGAGATTGGTCTATAAGTGGATGGAAGAGACTTATCCCCCTTTTTAAATAAGTGGAGAGCATTTGATTCTTTCCACGAAAGTGCAAATTTTCCTTCTTTGAAAGATCTGTTAAAAAGAATAGACAATAGAATTGAAATTTCTTTTGAAAACATCCAATTGTTAATGGCATCGGGCCCAGTAGCTTTATTTGGGTTCAGTAATTTAATCAAGGTTTCTATTTCGCCTGCATTACAGGAAATATCAGAAAGAAGATTCTGTGTTTTCGCCAGAAAAGGTGGGAGTTGAACATTACTGTCATCGGCATTTGTAGTTGAAGTCAAATATTTATTAAGACATTCAACTTTTTCTTCACCAGAAAAGCAGTAAATGGTTTCGCCGTTGTTTAATTCTGACAGTGGCGGTATGTTGTTTGAGGCGTTATTATTTTTGAAGAAAAAAAATGACAAATAACCTGCCAAAATTTTTTCCGATTGTTTTTGTGAAAGTCGGAAATAGATAGTTCAAGACTGTTATAAAATCTTTCTTTTTCATACTATATGAGGCTATTTACTTTATTTCTGCTTTTATGTATTTATTCCATTTGTTTGCTTAGCCGGTTCTAAGAGAAATTTTTGAAGTCTATCTCATATCCTTGAAAAGCGTCGTATTTCAGAGTCGAACCAAGGTTTGTCATTGGGACGAATTATGATATATTTAAAGGGAATATAGCGTTTTATGAAGCCAAGAAATAGATCTGTAAATGTATGTACTGAACCTTCATTAAGGCAGTTCTAATCTTGAGAAGAAATAAATTGCCCGAGAAGTTCTAAATTTGCCTTTTTATAAAGCAATACTAGACGCTTAAAGGTTTTCTGATACTGATAATGAAAAATTATCCTAAGGCTTATAAAAGTTGCTTGATGTTTAGGAATTGTATCAAGGGTTGAGATAGTACCAGGGAAATCACAAGGAACAATACTTGTGTCAAGTAATGCCCTCATACGAGTAGGTTCACTAATAGTGTTTTGCGGAGAGTTTAACAATAAAAAGTTTTCTAAATTGTGAAAATTCGGATTTAACAAATCCTCATTTAGATCGCCTACTATTATTAGGCTTTTAGAGACATCATAAACTCTCTCAATATTAAAATTCAAATTATTGAAAAAGTTCACATCAGCAGTTTTAGGGCTATAAAACAAGTCAAGTAAACAAACATCTCTTTGTACCTTAATTTCTACCCATTTTGATTCCTGACAAAAAATTTCTAGGTCGTGTCTGTTTTAAAACCGCTAACCTCTAAACCGTTTACCTCTAAACGTTTGAGTATTTTATTCTTCCATTATTATTCAAAAGAAAGTTTAAGAACATTACGAAAACACGCCTATTCAAATATATAGAAAATTTCGCCTCCAAAAACTGAAAATTTTCAGATAAAAAACTCTGATATCTTTCATATTTCTGCTCAAAACATAGATTGTGGGTACTCGTTAGAACCGCCTCGCCGAGGCGGTTCTAACGAGTACCTACAATCTATGTTTTCGAATAAAAATAAGAAAAACAATGTATACCCTATAAACCCCAGTTTTATTATATAAAAGTGGGGTTTAAGGGGGTCAAAATTATACAGGCATGTTTTCGTGATGAATGAGCAGTATATTGTTAGAATAAACAACAGTTATAACAAGGGTTTGGGGAAATGGCGCTACCTTGTTTAACCATCACGAAAACATACTTATATAATTTTGACCCCCTTAAACCCCACTTTTACATAGTAAAACTGGAATTTACAGGGGTATATATTATTTTTCTTATTTCTGCTCAAAAACATAGATTGTGGGTACTCGTTAGACTACTTAAACTATGTTTTGTGTAGAAATATGAAAAATATCTGAATTTTTATCTGAAAGGCCATCTTTCATTTCTGCCCCAGCATGGATTTTTCTGAAACTTTGTATAATAATAAGTAGGCATATGCAATTTATGAAAATGTGCTTATTAAATTATATAATAAAAAGTTAGACTCAGGACGCAACCTTGACTTACTCCCCCCATGAGCTGATATCTGTCTCCAAATAAGTATGTCATACATTTTAAGTTTAATTTAGTTTCAAGATTTTTGCGCTGTGCTGAATGGTGAACACCATAGTAATTCTATTGGTACCACAAAACATTTATTTTTAATTAAAGTTAACATTTTCTGATAAATTGATTATAAAAAATCTGAATTTTTTACCAAAAAATGAAAAAAATATCGAAAGTCAACTTTCAAAATTAATATGTTATAGTCTTTGTCAAGATTTTATACTACCAGGAAAATTTGCTACATATATCCTCTATAGTTGTGCCAAATTTCATAAAAATTCAAAACCGGTAACATTGTCATTTTAGGCCTTGAATGGATATAGGTCGATTTTTACAAAATCTACTATTATGTTACATTGATAAAACAGTAGAGAAAAGCAGTGTTATCAAACACTTCTAGCACTTAACAAATCAAAGAGAGTTTAGACAACTCGGAATGAATATATCTTGAGCTACCTTTTAAATTTTCATGACTTTCTTTTACTTGCCTTCTATTTATATGGACTCTGACTAACCAACTATTACAAATGTAGACAGCATAACTAATTAAATCTAAAGGAATTCTAATTAACAAATTAAGCTTAACAAAATCTTACGCTTTAATTCATGTCAGCAAATCATTGAGCATTTTGTACTTCCCAAAAGGCATAAAACTAAAATAGGTGTAAAACAGGGGTATCCATTCTCACCATTACAAAAATAGGCATAAAACAGGGAGATCCATAATCTCCATTGTCATATTAAAAAGATGTGTAAACGTACTATTGCAAGTAGTTGTTGCTTGTTTGTTTATTTGTTTGTTTTGAAGAAGGATTTGCATCCCCATCAACAGATTTTAGGATTTTTGGAGATTTGCTTCTGGACTGGTGAACTCTAACCAAACTAAGAACGCTTGAAAAGAAAATAATACCTATAGACTTAACTTCTGATATATCTATAGCTTGCTTGCAAAAAATTGTATTTTGAAATTATGAACACTGGATTTCTTGTCCTGTAACATGTTCAAATGTGTCACTTCAATCGGTATTTCCTGCGATCGAACTGACACTGACACTTGATTTTTACTCTTTGTTTCAACAGTTATCTTTGATGACAAAAGCACAGAATACTGTTTATGTGGTCTTAACTTTTGCTATCAGAAAAGAAGATCTATCCTTTCTTCTTACAGTAAGCATATATGAAATTGTTTCTGTTCTGCATAAGTTCTATTCTAGTGCACATAGTTTGACTTAAACAACAAATTGGTGTTCTGTAGTTCTTCATTTTAAAGCTTTAAGATTTTTCCAAAGGTTGTATGACATTCATAGTTTAGTCATTTGCCTAAGGACTTCCATACTAGTTTGAAACTCCGCCATATGTTAATTAACACAGGAGTTTAAAACAGCTAACTTGTGTGGTCTTAATGTGAATCTAAAGGATGTATTGAAGAGTTTTTGAACAGTTTTCATTCATTTGGTTGCTGGCAGTTCTATAGTATTTAATTAATTCCATTTTCACCTTGTCTCTGTTTTTTGTGTTGTAATACGTTTTGAAAGGAGGCTTTTAGTATTCAAGTTTTGTTTTAGTTCTTATACTTAAATTCTTTCTTCCATTGAATATTTTAGCTGAATATAATTTCATTCTTTTTAATACCAACTGCTCTAAGTTTCTTTGTTGTTCTTCGCTGATCATATTTCTGAAAAGTTTTACTTTCATTTTAGAAAGAGTACTAAAGTATTTGGTCAGCAAGTGCATAGATCTTACCTAAAGAAACAGTACTAAGCTTGCATGTGTCCAGACTTTAGTTGTTCATTACTGATTGTACTTAAGCTGTAGTGTTCTTTTCCAATATTGAGTGTCTTCCTGTGTGTTTTGTACCAGCTGTGAAATCTTCTGCTGTGGTTTTGACAATATTGTGCTTTTTTGTATTTACTAAGGGTGAACAAGTAGTCACAGTATTGCCTGTTTATATCAATTCTTTTTGTTACTCTGTTATTTTTGAGGCATTTATCCAGTTTACACTAAAGTTTATAGTTGATTTTTGGACAAGAAGTCCACATTGTTGTATTTTTATTATCTGATAAATACTTCCACAGTCAAGTATTTGAAGTGGAATCCTATATATACAGATACTGAGAACTTGGACTTAGTGTCTGCATGGTCCAGATCATGTAAACGAAATGTTTTTTTTTTTTTTTTTTTTTTTTTTTTTTTTTTTGACATGGTGTTCAACAAGGTGCAATTCAGTCAACTGGTTATAAATGAATATGTACAATTATGGTATCAACTTCTTATACAAATCATACTATATCATGGTAATCCAAACTGAAAGCTATATATAAGTTGACTTTACACGATACTACTTACACATGAGTATTGGGTAATTTCATATTTTGCCGATTTAGGACTATATGTATTCAGGCTGTTCAAACAACATGTTACCGGTCTTCAATTTTTATGAAATTTCATGTGTTTATTTCTAATACATATGGAAAATTTTTTGCTGAAATGGTGTCTTGACAAGAATTGGAACATGGTAAAATTGCAGATAAAATCTGGATGAATACATAACCTGCAGCTGAAATATCAGGCTACCGTTCAACTTACGTTATTGCTCCAACACTATTGCTAAGTACATGAAGCCATCCATAGTATCAAAACCTGTACTAATGATGGTCTTAATTAATAAAACATTCCAGCATCTGAAAAATGAAATCCTGTTTACTGTACGAAGGTTAATATTAGGACACCCCTGATTTGGTAGTGGCCCCGTACAAAACACCATAAATTTAACTTTTATTTTATAATTTATTATCTATTGGATACAATATTACCCAGTCAGTGCTACATACACTTGTTGGCTTGAAACATTTTATTTAGTGCACGTTGCTACGTACATGCATAGTCTAGACGTGTTGACGTTTGAAGCGATTTTATTTTTGTCTAATATCAGTTCAACGTCGGTATGTATGTATGTTTGTATGTATGTATGTATGTATGTATGTATGTATGTATGTATGTATGTATGTATGTATGTTAAATTCAAATAAATATGATAAATGAAAAAAGAAAGTTTCTTCAAGCGGACAACGAAGTCTCTAATCAGACTGTGCGGATACGCAGGCAGATTTAAGTCTTTTTGGGCGCACATGTTAGTTGGTACGCTTGATCACGTTGCGGCTCGTATAAGTTAACCTTCAGGGCCCAGTCATTCAAAGCGTCGTTAGCTTAACGAGCTAGTTATTGGTCAAAATGTTAACTGTTCTAGTAAGTACAATATCCAATTTACAGGTATTTTGGGTGAAAAAAATGTGAGTAATTTTTGCTATGCAAAAGCTACTCACATTTTTCCAGCAAACATATTAGCGGATATGCCATATTGAATAATCAAAGTTTTAACGATTCGTTAACGAACGACATCGTTAGTTTCGAACAACTGGGCCAAGATCTTTATGTGAGTAGCTTACCTGCTCAAGTTCGTGGAAGCGGAGGTCCGTCATGGCATAGGGAAGATCACCTGGCGAATCATACTCCCCGTCGTCTTTATCGTCCGTTGTACTTTGCCGACGCCGAAGACATGTATTGTGAATGGATGTAATTTTCTTTCTCAAAAAACTGCACAAAAAAAAAAAAAAAAAAAAAAAGAAAGAAAAAAGAAAACATAGATAAAAAAAAACAAATATATGATAGATGACCAGCATGGACTCGGATCAGCCTTGCCATCCGCGCTGTATGTTCAGTTTACTACATAGTTTACTAAGAAAATATGTAGCCTTGTTGATTATAGTAGCGAACGGCGTAAGCCATGACTGATCTAGAACTTCGGCGGTCGCGACAAATTAATGATATTTTTCTTATTTTTCCCAGAAAACAGAATTTGACAATTCATGCAAATTGACTCCACTGGGGAAAGTTTGTATGAAGTGACAGAGCCTGTTTTCTGGGAAAAATCTTTCAGTATGTCGTCTGCTGAAAATGTTACCCGGAGTGCTGACCTACATCTCTAAGGTTTTATTTTTAACTCTAGTCTGAAAATATTTACAAATTACAATGTACTTCTTTGTACCTTGGATGGTCAGAAAGTTGTGCCGGTAAGACCTGGACCTCTAATCCATTGTAGGAGGAGTCCTAACGGGTCGTGGATTCAGATTCCTCCAGAAAAAAAAAAAACATTAAAAAGCTATCTGACTGTCATTTAGCGGCAGAGGTGGGGTGGCGGGGTGGGGTGGATTGTGGTGTGGGGTCTGAGTCATAGTTGACAGTCCAACTAAGACAAGAACACTCCGAATTGAAATCTCCTTCTATTAGGGTAATTAGAGGATATGTTAGCACGATATCATAGGGCGGGAGTCTTCTTAGATATAGTCAACGGCTAGAGAGGCCCGACTTCGAGACTAGCTCAACAGTCAAGTGTTCAAGGCAAGGGGAAGGAAGCCAGTTTTTTATTGGATAACATTTGTATTAGCCTTCAGTGGAATGGCCTCCGCGACATTTACAATTGCCAAAGACACGCCAAATCATAATGAAAAGTAAGACACTCCACAGCAGAACGGTCGTCACCCGGTTAACAAGGACCAGCTTCCCCTGGACAGCTGCAAGACGGAGCGGAAAATTATTCAACTGTTGTTACCCATGCCTTGAAGATTAGGGGATGAATTGACATGGAAGGTAGCCGGCCTCGGTGGCTCAGTTGGATGCGCCGTCCGACTGGAGACCAGGAGGTCGCGGGTTCAACCCCCGCCGAGGTCGGTAACATTCTTTCGTGGAGATTGATCATGAAATATTTTCTACGGTCATTCTCTCCCTTCCGCTGATTCAAGAAGGGCAGTTGTCAGTTTCTGGCGAAAGAATGTGCACAATACTGGTTAACCGCTTAAGAGGACTAAGCCTGTCCAGTAAACGTGTGGTTAGGTAAACTGACCGCGCTCGACATGACCCCATTGGGTTGAATGGGCCGTAAAACCTCAACACAAACAAAACATGGAAGGTAAAGACGCTCAGAGCAGCAGGCAAAATGCAAGAACTAGTGCTACAGATGGAACACCGTTACCCTAGTAGAACTCTGGCGACGCAACTACAGGGGAATGATACTGCGTCTACTTCAATGAAAGGAGGACAGACACGAATATGTTGTTGGATTTCTGGTACACTTAGTCATTGTGAATACAATCATAGGGTGCAAGCTTGTTTCAAGCAGACTCATTCAACCATTTTTGTTTGAGCTGTCCCCTTTCAATATAACCACAAATTTATAAACTGACGGTACTCATTAGAAGAGTCCCGCTTTTAATAAGTACCCACGAAATATGCATATTGTCGTGGAGGACTAAGATAACTAACAACATTTGTGCAACATCACGAAAACATGCCTATATGATTCTGACCCCCTTAAACCCCACTTTTATACAGTAAAACTGGGGTTTACAGGGGTATACATTATTTTTCTTATTTCTGTTCGAAAACATAGATTGTGGGTACTCGTTAGAACCGCCTCGCCGAGGCGGTTCTAACGAGTACCCACAATCTATGTTTTGAGCAGAAATATGAAAAATATCAGAATTTTTATCTGAAAATTTTTCATTTTTCGGTTGTGAAATTTTCAGTATATTTGTATAGGCTTGTTTTCGTAATGAAATGGTGCCTTATCCACGGCTGTGATTAGTTATAATAATGCAGAAAGGATAAGTTTTAGATACAGTTTACTTAATAGAAATTATGGTAAGTTCTAATCATTTTTTTTTTAGCTCTAACACGTGTCACTCGGCGATTCCAGGGAGTTTAGTATAATGTTCGGAAAATAGGGGTTAAGCTGTTCACTGAGTGTGAAACCGAAAAGAATGTAAAACATATATGTAGACCAAGAGCAAACGCCGCCTACCGCCGCGGCGTCTGAATAGAAGGCATTTTATTTTGCATTCCGTACAGGAATTTTCTATAAAACATAGCTATTTTATACTTAATAAAAACTAACCAGACACCTCTTCTATTAGAAATGCATTTGTCCAGAGAGTTGGGGTAGAAGAATCCACTCGGCATAAATGGGTTTACCCTTTTAGCTCTGCAGACATACACAGACAATTTTGTGAACTGTGTAGATCCAGATCAGACGGCTCATAATGAGCCGTCTCATCTGGATCTACACTGTAAGCCATTCTAGTCATGCTTTTGTTCAGACACCCCTTTTTTGTAACAATGGATGATTTCAAAATCGAAGAAGGAATATCCCCTTCATAAACGCGGGATTGAAAGGGTTAAATAAAAACAGTTACCTGTATAAACGGGGTAAGCACAATAGAACCACTGCTCCTAACAGAAAACATCCCAGGCCAGTTGATGCTATGATGACAGCTGCAACCAGATCATCCATATCTGCAAGGAAACAACAATGTCCAGTTTGGAACTAAAATCATTGCCTCTGATTAGAACACCAACGACCCTGACCAGCCTGTATCTGTGCAGGTTAATTAGGGCCTTTGTCTTTTACATGCAGTTGTGGCCAACATCACGAAAACATGCCTATATAAATTTGACCCTCTTAAACCCCACCTTTATATAGTAAAACTGGGGTTTCCAGGGTATACATTATTTTTCTTATTTCTGCTCAAAAACATAGATTGTGGGTACTCGTTAGAACCGCCTCGCCGAGGCGGTTCTAACGAGTACCCACAATCTATGTTTTGAGCAGAAATATGAAAAATATCAGTATTTTTATCTAAAAATTTTCAGTTTTTTGGAGGTGAAATTTTCTACATATTTGAATAGGCATGTTTTCGTAATGAACTCTGTTGACTCCATCCTACCACTGAAAAAACCAAAATGCTATTTGGCAATGTGCGATGGAGCGCCGACAGCGTAAAAGCTAAAAAAAAGTGGTGTTTTGTGCTGTTATGTTCATGTTCATGTCATAAAATCATTATTGATGCCATGGTGCGTATGAAGATTATGGCCTTTCTTAGGCATATCCAGTTTTATTTCTCTCCTCCAAAGGTTTTCATTTTACAGATACAGTGAACCCTATTTTCAACGATAGCATTTGTTCCTAAAGACGTTGCCATTAAAATGAATTTGCTAAAAGTGAATGTTGTTCCATTTCGTATTGCTTTTAAAGAAAGACTTAATAAAATCCCCTCTGCTGTTTCAGTCAATTGATGCGTTCCTTGCTTCCAAAGGATACATCACGAAAACATGCCTATATAATTTTGACCCCCTTAAACCCCACTTTTATGTAGTAAAACTGGGGTTTACAGGGGTATACATTATTTTTCTTAACATAGATTGTGGCTACTCGTTAGAACCGCCTCGGCAAGGCGGTTCTTACGAGTGCTCACAAGCTATGTTTTGAGCAGAAACATGAAAAATGTCAGTATTTTTTATCTGAAAAAATTCAGTTTTTGGTGGTAAAATTTTCAGTATATTTGAATAGGCATGTTTTCGTAATGCTACTTATGATATGTGGAGCAGATTTCTGCATAAATCAAAAGTTATTTGGCAGATTTATTATAGACATCCGCCATCGCATGAATGCATTACAGTTTTGTACAGAACATCGAAGGAGACATTAACAAATTTTTGTGTTGCATTCTTCTGTTGAGTGAACTCTTTATTCTACAACACGGGAACACCACGAATACAAAAGATCACACAGGATTTCTCGAAGAAAGAACCACGGCAGTAAAACAAAACCTACAACATGACTTGTGCGATCAGCAAAGACCAGCATCCTCACAGTCTGATCAGAGTCTTCGCTGATCTGATGTACCTTCTATAGGCTCCGGGCTATCCAAAGAGGGATACACTAGAACCTTTGCCATACAGGTTGGATGTATAGGCTGATCAGAGTTTTCGCTGATTGTATGTGCCTTCTACAGCCTCCGGATTATCCAAAAAGGGATAAACGAGAACCCTTGCAACACTAGGTGGATGTATAGGCTGATCTAGTCTTCGCTGGTCGCAAAGATCTTATTGTAGATTTTGTTGCACGCTTGCTCATATGTCTGTGATGCCAGCACAGCTTCTAACAAGGAATCCAGTGAGCATTCTTCATAAATCTATAGCGGGCCGTTATCGGCCCGTCAGGGTAGCTGACGGGCCGATAACGGGCCGCTATAGATTTATAAATAATGCTAGCTGGGAAGCAGTTAACGACAACAGGAGGACAAGAGTAGGCCTTAGGACATGCAATTCAGGTGGCTCAGTAGAACTGTGAATAATATATATTTGTTTAAATAAGACAAATAGTTCTTTAGATAATATGCATAATCATGGCATTTCCCGTTTGTGGTTTTTCAAATACAATAATTTCTAAATAAACATTATTGTTTAAAAATAAATGTTATGAATAGAAGCTTCAAAAATAATAAATCTAAAAAAAGGTCCAAAAGTGAAGAGAAAAGCAAACTATATTCCAACACCCTGACTGACAACTGAGTAATAATTTTTCTCCCAATTCACATCTTAACACCCTGCCCAAAAGAAGGTTTTCATTTGATCGGTCAACACACTTGGAGGAGTTTTGCACAGGAGGTATGGAATTCAGACCCTGAGTAGTACAAAAGCCTCTGTAAAAGCGATTAACCAATTTATGCCTTGTGTCCCATAAAAGGGACATTGCATCACGAAAACACGAATATATAATTTAGACCCCCTTAAACCCCACTTTTATATTGTAAAACTGGGGTTTACAGGGGTGTACATTATTTTTTCTTATTTCTGCTCAAAACATAGATTGTGGGTACTCGTTAGAACCGCCTTGCCGAGGCGGTTCTAACGAGTACCCACAATTTATGTTTTGAGCTGAATTGTGGAAAATATCAGAGTTTTTAATCTAAAAAAATTTAAGTTTTTTTGAGGTAAAATTTTCTATATATTTGAATAGGCGTGTTTTCGTAATGGACAATCAGCCTAAACCCAGATCAGACGCCTCATAGCGTCTGATCAGGGTCTAGACTGTTTGCATTAAATATAGGAATTTCTATAAAACACGATACAAATAAAAACTAACCAGGTACTCCTTATATTGGAATTGGACTGGTCCAAAGCGTGGAGGTAGAGGAATCCATTTGGCATGCATGGGTTATGTAGGAAACGACCGCAAAATGTGAAAAGAAAATGATGAACATAACAAAGCCATATGTACAGGTTCAGACCAAGTTTCACATTACGAAACCACGCCTATTCAAATAAATTGAAAAATTCACCGCCAAAAACAGGAAATTTCCAGATAAAAAATTCTGATATTTTTCACATTTCTGCTCAAAACATAGACTGTAGGTACTCGTTAGAACTGCCTCGCTGAGGCGGTTCTAACGAGTACCCACAATCTAGGTTTTTGAGCAGAAATAAGAAAAATAATGTATACCCCTGTAAATCCCAGTTTTACTATATAAAAGTGGGGTTTAAGGGGGTCAAAATTATATAGGTATGTTTTCGTGATGAAATCGGTCAGTCAAATACTGAATGAAGAGTTTGACAAACAAGATAATCACCACATATATGTTCACTAAATAACGCAAAAATCCGCAAAACAAAACTAAATCGGAAACTCAGAAAAGTCGTTAAAAATGCAATCAAAACGCCAAAATTGTTTGCATGTTTTCAGACAATGTTCAAACATATGCAAAGTTTCAATTCATTAACTACTGTAGGAGGAGTTGTGCACAAAAGACATCCCCTACTTACTCTTTAGAGCCAAAAATGTTGACAAACAAAAAAACAGTGACACATATTAATCTGAGGATTATAGCTAAACCGTTTGCATATCCTGAAACCATGTAGAAAATGACTGTAAAGTTTCTAAACGATCTTCCAACATGTAGTATATGTAAAGTTTTGTTTGTTTGTGTTAAGGTTTTACGGCACAGTCAACCCAATGGGGTCATGTCGAGCGCGATTAGTTTACCTAACCACACGTTTACTGGGCAGGCTTAGTCCTCTAAGCGGTTAACCAGTATTGTGCACATTCTTTCGCCAGAAACTGACAACTGCCCTTCTTGAATCAGCGGAAGGGAGAGAATGACCGTAGAAAATATTTCATGATCAATCTCCACGAAAAAATGTTGCGGACCTCGGCGGGGGGTTGAACCCGCGACCTCCTGGTCTCCAGTTGGACGTCGCATCCAACTGAGCCACCGAGGCCGGCAGTATAGGTAAAGTGGGTGCTCTGTGTGTCCAACTACTGTTGGACACACAGTGCACCCGCCTTACATATACTACATTTGTAAGACCAAAACAGGACTAAGTTCACAATGTGAAAATTGACAATACTCAATCAAATAATTATATCCGAATTGCATACACATCTTCAGACCATGTAGGAAAATATCTGCAAAGTTTAATCCTTCTCTTGCTAAACACGTCATTCCCTGTCTTAGCAAACAGTGTAGATCCAGATCAGTTGGCTTCTGAAGAAGCCAACTGATCTGGATCTGCACTGTTTGTCATTAAATATGTGAGTTTCTATCAAATCCCGGATCAAGTAATCTGATTGGCTGGAAATTAGAAGTGGGCGTGGCATCAATATTATTCAGCATGACAAGGGTTAAATTTGGTTCGCTAAGAACTTCAGGATGAGTTGCGCACACAAGACACCCACAATACAATTTACAATAAAACCTAAAATTGACTAAGTACACAATGTGAAAAAATGACAAAATTAATTTGAGGATTATACACAAACCACAGTCACAGGCCATGTATAAAACATTAGTCTGGCCCCAGACCCTTTCTTTATTTTACTTCTCTTTCTTTTTCTTTTCTTTTTCTTTTCTTTTTTTTTTTTTTTTTTTTTTTTTTTTTTTTTTTTTTGAGGGGACACAACACTTGTATAGCTTATAGAATTTTTGTTTACTTCAGTCCCTTGGCTAGAAAGAAAGGTTTTTGTTCAGCCATAGGTAACTTGATGTTGGATTGAAGAGGATCATGATAAAAAAAAGGAATAGAGAGAAAGAAAGAAATAAATATAAAACAATAACGACTGGAGCCAGTCTAAGAAAACACCTGCAACGCTTCAAAGGATCTGTTAGAACTGTAGAAGGTGTTGCACACACTAAAACGCTTTCCTCTGAAAAAGCAGTGAACAGTAAATCCTTATGTTGTTTTATTTTTATCCTACATGTACATTTATGCTGTCTTTGTAGCATGTCCAATCTACAAATTCAATGTAATTTGGTTTCAAAATGCCAGGCACGTTCGTGTATAAAAACAGGAAAACTTTACTATAAAAAATGCAAGTAGTTAATTTATAGCGAAGTTTCCTCTGTGTGTGTGTGTGTGTGTGTGTGTGTGTGTGTGTGTGTGTGTGTGTGTGTTACATGTAAGTAAATAGCAGCTTGAAGTGCAAGAAAACTGACATACAATTGGTTTCAGGATGCAGAGATTCACTATAAGGCAAATAATTTAATGTTCAGTTGTGCGTGCGTGTGTCAAGTGTTTGCTGGCTTTAAACACTGACCTGTATTTTTCAATCTATTACATAAGGAAGAAAAAGGAAAGAAAAGTCCATTAATACTGTTTCAAACAATTAAATTTCACTGATTCATGATAAGGAAATTAAAGCAGGTGCTGCTGAAGTTTCAAAAATATGAGAAATACAGATTACATTAAACTTCCTTAACTCCTTCAGCCCTGCAGACCGAAAATATTTTACAAACAGTGTAGATCGTGATGGGACGGCTCATAAGGAGCCGTCTCATCACGATCTACACTGTTTGTCATTCTGGTTTTGATTGACAACTGTCAGCATTTTGGAAGCAACAGCTGTTTTCGAAATGCTGAGATGGAAGATTCTACTTCAGAAATTCAGGGTTGAAATTGTTAATATTTACACAGACGGTCCATGGTAATCTCCCACGGGGTGGGGTGGGGGAGGGGGGGGGGAGGGTACTCTGAATTTCGCCTAATACATAGGCTAGGACTTTTTTTTTTTTGTTTTGTTTTTTTGGTGTTTAGAATTTTGAATTTTACTATATTTTTGGGTTTAGGGGAAAAAGTGGTTATTTTTTTAGGGTATTGGTCATTTGCAGATACTGGGGTCACTTTCAAAACTGTCTATTTTTTGGGGTCTATCAAAGTTCTCGGTACTTTAAGGGTATTGTGAGAATCGGGGATAGAACTTCTGTTGAACTGAGAGTTGTTTTTATTTAGTTTTAACAGCTCTATTTATGCTGTTCATCACTTCAATGCCATTGCCACTTCATTGCCAAGTTACTGTTGGAACGTATTCAAAGCACTTATATATACAATCAATATACAGGAAAATAAATGAAAACCACTTTTATAAAAAGAAAGCAAGGGGAATGTTTTTGGGTATGCTTATATCTGCAGATATCTTTTGGATATGGCTGATATACCAGTATTTTGGGTATGGCTGATGTACCATATATTTTGTTTTTGGTAAACACTAGATGCTGGGACCCACCCTGTGTAGCAGACAAAATTCAGGGTACCCTCTCCTCCCTCCTCCGGGATAATCTATGATTAATCAATAAAAAATAAACATCAAATTAACCCTTTCACCATAGAGTTTCGGGAATGGATGCTATTCTTTCAAATAGGGGTCTAGACCAAATTGATAACAAATGGCTCGGGCCGTCATATCTGTATCAACACTATTTGCAAAAGTATCCGTTTGGGACAAAATGCTTGAAAGGGTTCAATGAGCGCCGTTCCTTCGCAAAAAGGCTTGCTTGAATGTGCGAACACCAAGAATCTAGAAAGAGAAAACATTTTTGTAGCTTTGCGCATCCGCACAGTCTTATCTGGGTCATAACTTTTCGCATGTAACTTTTACAGTGTTTCTGTAGGTGATCAGCGAAGACTAAGATATTGCCGTCAAATAATGTAGACGCGCCATTCCGTTAATATAGGGATCAAACATGGTTTTTCATGCATTAACATTTGCCTGGTCCCGAGGGAGGTGTTGAAAACCGAGGCCGGAGGCCGCGGTTTTCAACACCTCCCTAGGGACCTGGCGAATGTTAATGCATTGAAAAGCCATGTTCGATCGCTATTATTGCATAAAAACTGAAGGCATTTGCTACATTTTGACACAAATTTGATCAAATCGGTGGAAAATTAAGTAAGCTATAGACAATTGCACATTTTAACATTGGTGGAATGGGCGCCGCCATTTTGAATATTTAATGAGGTTTCATGAAAATTAAAAATCTTTTTATAAAGTAATTATTCTCATAAAGTTGATTTATTTTGGGGGAAATGATTGCTTGTCACTAGAATTAAAAAATTATAAAAAACATTTGTAGCAAATTTTTTTCTTAAAATCCCTTTATAATTGGTTTTGCATATTTAATTTGGGCTGCATGGCGTCACAATGCCTACAGTATGGCGGCATCCATGACAGCCATTTTAAATATATTCAAACCTCCGTAACTTCCTTATTTCTAGGCCGACTTTGAAAACTCTTGCATTAAAATAAATGGCTTGTCAAGCAATTTACTCTAAGATATACCTACAAGTTATATTGCGTTCCCTTTTAACTTAACGCATACTGTTACGCGCGTTTTGTCCTTTGTTTTAATATACTATATAGATCAATTGTTCGTGTGTGGCGCGAGCCACTGATACCGGGCACAGCTTTTCCTACAAGACGGCATGTGCGCCCAGCCAAGACATACATCAGCTTTTGCATCCCGTAGCGTAGGATGATCAGAGTCGTTGCTGTCTACTTGAAGACACTTTGGATCCTTGGCCACCAACAGAGTGTCCTGCGCAAGCTGATCAGACTGCGTGAATGCGAGACTTCGCTGGGCGCAGATGTTATCTTGTAGGCAATACTGTGCCCCGGCTTATTATGTGCGTATAAAGGACCGAAAGACATTACGAAAACAAACCTATTCAAATATATAGAATTTTTTATCTCCAAAGAACAGAAAATTTTCAGATAAAAAACCCTGATATTTTCAAATTTCTGCTCAAAACATAGATTGCGGGTACCCGTTAGAACCGCCTCGGCGAGGCGGTTCTAACGAGTACCCACAATTTATGTTTTTGAGCAGAAATAAGAAAAATAGTGTATACCCCTGTAAACCCCAGTTTTACTGTATAAGTGGGGTTTAAGAGGGTCAAAATTATATAGGCCTGTTTTCTTGATGAGACGTTCATTATTCATATTATTACTGTTCTGATGAGACACTACTTTCTGAAATGTGCGCCCAACGAAGACTCAAACTAGCCTGCGCATCTATGCATTAACACAATGAAGTGAAATTATGCTACATGTACCTAGTAATAAACACTGTCGTCAAAATGGGAGTGGCCAATAGTGCTCAAAGGTAAACTGTCAAAATTTTAACAATGTCCTTCAAATTCTTTAGTACTTATCAAGGATTAGACTTATCAAACTATAATTTATCGCTCAGTGTACTTGAAAAAGATCGGCAGGCGATATTTTGAAATATTTTTTCTCATTTATTTCTAGAAAATAGACTTTGACATTTCATGCAAATTATCTTCAAAGGAGACGATTTGCATGAAAAATCAAAGTATATTTTATTGTAAAATAAGAAAAATGTCATCAATTGTCCTCTGCTGAATGTGCCCAGAGAGTGGTAAATATTAACCTTTACCACTCTCTAGACTAAGTAAGCAGAAGACACATTGATAATATTTTTTTCATTTATTTTCCCCAAAAAAACAGGAATTGGCATTCCATGCAAATTATCTTCTTATTTTTCCTAGAAAACAGGATTTTGTATTTCATGCAAATTGTTTCCTTAGGAGATATTTTGCATGAAATGTTAAATCCTGTTTTCAGGAAAATCCTGTCTTCTTATTTTTCCCAGAAAACAGGATTTCGCATTTCAGATACTTTTTTTTTCTGGGAAAAATATTTCAGTATGTCGTCTGCTGAAAAAATTACCCAGAGTTCTAAGTGTTAAATGAGAGTTCTAAGTGTTAAATGATATTAAAACGATATATTAGTACTTAGGTGTACATATATCAAAGTCAATTAAATAAATTCCATCTAATTTAAACAAATGCATAGCTTTGATTTTACCCCAATATACGGTAGTGGTTGGAATCATGTAGTGCTGCACGAAGGCCGTTTGAAACGTCCGTCTGTCGTACGTGTACGTCCGTCCATTTGTCCCCGTGCCGCGATACATTCAGTTACATTTCATGGAGAAATTGAAGCTATATATATGCATTGGTAGAGAAAACATGTTTTCGATAGTTAAAGTTATAATTTGATTATTTTATTCTTTTTAAATGTTAAAATTGGTTTCCATAAGTGTATATATGTACATGTATATACCTTTCCAGAAAATAATAATTTTATTTTATTTTTATTTTATATATATATATATATATATATATATATATATATATATATATATATATATATATATATATATATATATATATATATATATATATATATATGTTTTTAGAGTGGGAAAAACATTAGTCTGACTTCCAATGTT